>JBBPBX010020447.1:0-21294 GCA_038048925.1 Garcialebias charrua | reverse complement strand
AAAGAAAAAACCTTCATGCGCACAGCCTTCTACTTATCTTAAAGCGCCTTCAGCGACTGCCTTTTTTTAATGTGTTGGGAATAGAGATGAGCTGTGAGGTCAATGCTTCAGCTTAGGGCTGGTCACACACAGCTGTGGGGCAAGCTTTTTTAACATTTCTAGAGTTCTGACATGTTTACTCTCACTTCACTGTGCATTTCTTTCAGCTGTTGGGCAGAATGTTTAACAAATCAACTTGTCAACATTAGATAATTTCACAAAAGATAAACATTAGATAATTTCATAAAATATAAACTGAGGTCTTGTCTTTGTTTCACAAAAATGTCTTAACTTTTCTTTAAAAGAAAACCGGACTTGCTTTCAGGATTGTGTGTTCAAGCAGCTGGTGAGAAGTGTTAAATTGGGTATCTGTGGGGAGCAATCAAGCATTCTAGAGAGGTAAACTTAGTCTTTTGTGTTTCTCAGCATCCCATCCAGCTCTATAAACTCTTAAAATGTGCATGTGTTTTCAGAAGGCTGGTGGAGCACACTTCTTGACCAAACAAACTTTGACACTACCTTTCGCTGCATCACATGCCTGTCTGGGCTTCCTAGGGTCATGTTGCTCCCCTGTCAGACCTGTCTTGTTGCGAAAACTACATCTCTCTTTTCCCACAGCGCTGGAAGTTCTATGCTTGCGTGCCTTAAATTTCTTCTCCACTGGCAGTGTTGTCCCCCGGCTCCCAATGACTCAGCCAGAACACAGCAGAGTCCTAGCCATAAAAGGATTGCAGACATGACGCATGAACCCTGAAGTGGCATGGATCACTTTTCCAACCATGTCAAGTGAATTCTACACTGGACTAAACAGGCTGTGAATGCAATACAATCTTAAAATGTCTGTCCATACGTGTAAAACTGCTATAGTAGTGAATGCTTTCTGGCTATAGACATTGCACTCTAATATTTATCGGGATCTATTAAAAGTACCTTTAGACCTTAAGCATTGTATCTGATGTCTATTTGGAATAAGTTCAATTCAGTTTATTAATATAGCGTCAAGTCATGATAGAAGTTGTCTCAGGACACCGTACAAAAACATTCACATACAAAAAGTAAATTATTTAAGTTATCTAAGTACAGTAGATGTATGTCTCCCTTGCCTCAGATTGTTCAGGGTAAATGTTTGCCCTAAACCCCAAATAAATTGGTAATTTGCTTCTTGGCGCTTGACATTTTAATTTTTTGTAGAAATAAAAGACAATATTGAGCTATATACTGCCTACAGCTCAACTTTCAGGAGAGTTCAGCCAAAAGCCAACAAATGGAGGAACGAAGTACATGCACGTATGATAACATTTATTTATTTATTTGAATAAAACTGCTTCCAGAAGTAAATATCAGCAAGAATAAGAATTGATCAGATTATTTTAAAACATTTTTCTTTATGTATTATCTGTCCTTTATTCGAAATGTGTAAAAAAAAAAATAATAATAATAATAATAATAATAATAATAATAATAAATACATAACTTTTGTTGTTCTAAGCAGCTCATCACCTGTATATTAATGCTGGATAAGGCTGAACATCTTGTAATCTATGGATTTTAAGACTAACCACATTTGTGTGCACAATAAAGTTAAACTTCCAAAGAATATTTTACTGGGGTTTCATGGATTTGTGTACATTTATGTATTTATCTTTTATTTTTATGGTTACCATCAAATATTAACATGTTTTCCCTTTTTTACTTTAGTATTTTACAACTATTACCATGAAACTAAATAAATAAAACAAAAATAGTTGTGTCTGATACAACCATTTAAAAATAAAAATGCAATAGTGAAGGTTAGGATCAGCATAGCCACTCAATTCAGGGGAGTTTTACTATTTTTTTCTCCTATCCTAAAAGAAAATCCAGTCGTTTACCATCATGTGGCCTTTAGAAGCATGCTCAGGGAGGTAGCACTGATTGATGAAAACCCTCTAGATGCTAATGTGAGTATACTGTATTCAGATTTATTGGAATTAGTAGATTGATTGTACAGAACTCTCATTATCAAAAAAATACATGAACTTAAATGCGCTGATTATTGCCGTAAAAAACAACTGTAAGTGATATTTTATTTTTATTTAACCTAAAGGTGGGTTTTGCACCAGATACATGAAAGATGAAAAGGTCAACAGTTTACAAGCATTATACTGGCTGCTTGTTGTTTTTGATATGATATGTACTGCAAAAAAGTCAAAATCCCCTAAAAACTGATTTTAAGTATTCAACCCTTTTTGTGGGAGACCTCACAACAAATGACTCATCTCAGAGAACTCAAAATATAACGAGTATGGAAATTGAGAGAAAACAAGGATGCTCTAAAATTCAAAAATGTTTGATAGGAATTTAAATGAACCAGCTGCTAAAGCATATTTTGTCATGCACAGTGAGAATGCACTAAAACACAGTTTATATATTTGCATTGCCTAAAACTAGTGAAATATACATTACAGAACACATTATGAGCAAGGTCACAGTGTCTCAGCTGAAACTAATTTGTGGTTGATTGAGCTGGTTTGTTCTATGCCAACTCTTAAAAGAAATGGAAAATCAAACACATCTGGAAGTTGCCAGGTCAAACAACCTTTATGATCATTTTGGTATACTCTCAGCAGCAGCCATGGACAAAATGTGAAACTGTCAATATTTTTTTTACAGCTATACAATTTCTTCGTTTTGAAAACCATATTGTTGGTGTTTGAAAATATTGTTAACTTTTTTGACTATATATACAGTACAAAAATAAGCTGTTTACTACGGTGGCCCTGAGGTGCAAAACACATTAACAAATAAGGCTAAACACTTTAACAAATAGTTCTGAAACAAATTAACAAATTCTGAAACACTTTAACATTTTCTGAAACAAATTAACATTTTCTGAAACACTTTAACAAATTCTGAAACACTTTAACATTTTCTGAAACAAATTAACATTTTCTGAAACAAATTAACATTTTCTGAAACACTTTAACATTTTCTGAAACAAATTAACATTTTCTGAAACAAATTAACATTTTCTGAAACACTTTAACAAATTCTGAAACACTTTAACATTTTCTGAAACAAATTAACATTTTCTGAAACAAATTAACATTTTCTGAAACAAATTAACATTTTCTGAAACACTTTAACATTTTCTGAAACAAATTAACATTTTCTGAAACAAATTAACATTTTCTGAAACACTTTAACATTTTCTGAAACACTTTAACATTTTCTGAAACAAATTAACATTTTCTGAAACAAATTAACATTTTCTGAAACACTTTAACATTTTCTGAAACACTTTAACATTTTCTGAAACAAATTAACATTTTCTGAAACACTTTAACATTTTCTGAAACACTTTAACATTTTCTGAAACAAATTAACATTTTCTGAAACACTTTAACATTTTCTGAAACACTTTAACATTTTCTGAAACAAATTAACATTTTCTGAAACAAATTAACATTTTCTGAAACAAATTTAACATTTTCTGAAACACTTTAACATTTTCTGAAACACTTTAACATTTTCTGAAACAAATTAACATTTTCCTGAAACAAATTAACATTTTCTGAAACACTTTAGCAAACATTTTCTGAAACACTTTAACANCCAAGATTCGATCATTGCACCAATTGGGCAGAGAGTTGCTCGTAGAAACAGAACGGCTATGAAAGCCATAAGCTCACTGACAAAAAGGCTCCAGGTGTCATTTGTTCTGTGGGCTTCATGGTTGGTGCACTCTGTGATGATCAGAAGCATCTCCATGTTGAACAAACACAGAAAGCTCTGAAGTCTACTCGTTATCCGACGCTGCAGGAAAGAAAATAAATAAATATTTTAATTATATACAGTATCACTTCCGTTTTACTGCACTTTGCTTTGTTTTAGTTTTGATACATGACAAAATTTTTGCTTTTTTACTAAGAAAACGAAAACAAAAAAGCAATATACACACTGCTAATCTACACAATTATAAATATTTATACAAACACAACACAAAAATGTCTAACAAACAGAAATATTACCTTGGCATGTTCTGTAGGTCCTGCCCTCTCTTGGAATACAGCCTCTGCATGGAATTCTTGCTGCTGCAGGTGTCCAGCACCTACAGTCTCCCAAACTGTCCCATCCTTTGCTTTCACGCTTGATGCTGATATGTTTTTCTTTGTTTCTGAACGTTTTTTTCTGGGAGGGCTGCACTGCTCTTTATCAGATTCACCACTGGTATCCTCATCTGTAGAAAGTTCTAAGTTCAACTCGGTGTCTGAATCATCTACTTTGTCAAAAGCTAGTTCCTCTCCTCCATCGGACTCACAGTCATCCACAGCAGTCAGTAATTCCAACACTTCTGAAACAGTGTAGGTCTTATTGGGGGCCATAATGTTTCTGTTTGTTCCACATACCACAGAAGGGTACAAAATAATGATTCACTCCTGTCTGTGTCTGCTTTCATACTGCTCTGACTAAGGGGGGAAGTGCAAGCAGAGTCTTACCTGGTGAAAACATTGGAATGCAGTCGGGTGTGGTGGGGGTGTCTGAGTTGAGTACACACATATTTATAACAAAAGGCAGTTAATGGTCCAATAATTGTTCAGGAAAAGGAGGGGGTTTGTCCTCAGGATCTTGAAAATTCAGTCATCCTAGTGTTAAATAGAATGGGAATGTTATCTCAGGTATGTTGTGGTGTTATTTCAGTTTCCAATTTCATATGTTGGTGCGTGGCTTGTCAGCCTGTATAAAACTTCTCAGTCTCACAGCTTCCATTCATTCAGAATTGAAAAAGACTTCTGGACAGAAGTCGAAACGTTTTCTGCAACAAATAAAGTCCAGTTGATCCTGTATTGAACGCCTTTTTGAAATCCATTAACAATTTCTTTTTTTAAATATTTTATGTATGTTGTAGAGAGCTTTAGAAAGGCTCTTTTTGAATAAAGCCTGTTTAATAATTAAGCTTGTGTGTTGGTGACCAGTTTAATTTATTCTTAAATGTATGGAGGCAAGCTCATGCACAAGCCCTCCTTTACTCAATTAAAGTGACAATGGAACCACCAGAAATTAGCAAGCCTATAAGCCCCGCCCTCACCTGGGGGTGGGACCACGAAGCTGGTGCTATGGCGCTAAGTTAGTCTCAACAAGATTCACAAATGTACAACTTTTATGCGTACTGTATCAACATGGGTCTTGTGCAGTTTGAATAGTGCAAATTTGAGAAACTCTACAGATTTGTGACTGTTGAGGTACAAGTTCATGCGTTGTGTCATACATTTGTGAATCATGTTGTTCTCTTACAAATCTTGTATGATTGTGGATGTTATTGTATGAGTTTGTGAATCTTTTGACTATTCTGACACATGCTCAATAATCCAGGTAGAAAAATCTAAAAAAGTTAAGTATGGTCCTTTGGACATTCAAAAAACTAAACTTAACAAAAAAAAAATTGTAGAAACGTATGGACATTCAAAAACCTAAACTTAACAAAAAAATTGTAGAAACGTTTCGTCTTTCCTCCGAAAGACTTCCTCAGTCTGAGATGCTGTATTCAGCTCAGTCTTATAAATAGCACCCTCTCACAGTGGATCAACCAGTTGGCTGATGACAGCCTGAAACCAGCTGCTCACATGATCAAGGAGGACCATCAGCCTAACGATGGATCGTTAGCACCCTGATGGTTGTTTGCTATTCACAGAGGGCTGAGTGATACTAGCAATAACAGCATTGTAAGAGGGGACAGTTGAACCCGGAGGCCTCCACCTCTGTTTAATGATGGACGGTTTCTTTTCACAAAGATGGCCTCCTTTACTCCTCTCTCAAACCATTGTTCCTCTCTATCAAGGATGTGAACATCTTCATCCCTGAAAGAGTGACCGCTGGCCTGGAGCTGGGTGTAGACCGCAGAGTCCTGATCTGATGATGTTGATCTGTGCTGGGTCATCCACTGGCCAAAAGGATAGACTGAGAGCACTATTTAAAGTGTGGACACTTTTTTTGTAGTTATTGGTTTCAAAGAGCTAAAGACTGCAGTTTATCCATTTATGTTAGACATTGTGAGCATGTTCAACATAAATTAGGCAGAAAAGTTTGTAAACACAAAAATCTGAGTACTGATCATTGTTCAGAAACATTTTTACAGTCAGACAGAAAAATAGACAGATTTAAAGTTGTATGAAGCTGCTGATGTGCCACAAGTGTGTGTATAATATGACATCAGAACCCCAAACACAAGCATTTAAGTCATGTTCCTTCATTGCTGTATTTGAACAGAATGATAGAAAAGTTGTAAAAGAATACGCAACACTGTTAATATTCTCTCAATTTATTTGAGATCATAACATCTTCTATAGTTTAAAGGCCATGCAATTGGATTTACTTGACCTTTCAACTTCCACAAAAGTCAAACATTAACACCAGTATCATTATTTTCCTACAGCAGAGTACATGTCACAGGTGGGTCGTCCTTCTTGTGCACATTGTACTTGCAGGCTTTTTTGTCAAACTCTTTCACACAGTCAGCAGGGTATCCTGTTGGAGTGGAGTACCTGCAGTCACACAGAAAACAAATATTCATTTTTTTAAAAATTAATACATTTTTTGTGATTCGTTTCAATGACTAGTGGTTTTTGTACGTACGCAGCACAACATTCAGAGCAGGTGCAATCCATGCATTCACTGTTTCTCCATTTGGACCCAACTGGATGCCACGTCCCATCTACATCATCCTGACAATATTTCTGGCCTGTATGTTCAAGTAGATGAGACAAAGCATTGCTATGATGTGGTTTGTTAAAATATAAACTAAATAACATATACACATGAATGCCATCAATATTCTGTGTTGTGTGTATCTTTTCTTTTACCCTCTGGCACATCCTTTGAGTAACACTGAGGATTTACAGATGACATGAGGACACAAAGCAGCAAAGCCAAAGCCAAATATTTCTTTAGAGGGGAAAAAAAATAAAAAATAAATTTAAAACAGGGACTAACAGTATGCCTATTATATCAGTAAAATGTACAAATAAAAAAGATTTAACAGAAGATTAGATGTCACGTTGAGAAAGCTATTTGCACAAAACAGCAACACCATTGTTTTAACAATTTAAACACTTTTATTATCCTTATTTTATAGGGAATTTTTTTATATTGCTTTTTTTTACAGTCAAACTCAAACAGTTAACTTTTTTCTTTTTTGCATTAAAACACCATTGTGACTCAGATTAGTGGGATTTTGGCGATGTCTCAATGACCCTGAAACAAACAAACACACAAACAAACAAGAGCTTTTAAACACTGTTTCTAATCGCTTGTTTTCATTTATAAAACTGCTGTAATATTTTAAACACTTCCTGTTTTGATTCACTTTTTCATGTGACCTTTTGTGAATTCCCTTTTTATTGCACTGTTATATTCCACCATGTTGTTTACCATATTTCTTTTGGACCTTGTAAATCCAGTATTACATTTCGTTTTCACTTTTTTGTACTTTATTTTGTACCCTTATTGCATGCTTTCATTTTTCCTGTATTTTTGGCGAGTCAAATTGGTGCTTCTCATCCTGAACATTTCATTGTTGACCTAACTGGCATAATAAACATAACATGTGATAGAAAGAAAGGAAAGACAGAGCACAAGGCAAACACACCCGACCGCAGTCTGCAATCCTGCAAAGTACATGACAGAACACGGCAACAAAACACATATGCATAAAAGATCCATAACATTCATGACTTTGCAGTAGATTTCTATAAATATGTACAGTATACCTATACCTACAAATATATACAAACATACATATACATTCATATTCAGTCACATACCCATCTACATATCTACATACGATATCTACATAAACATCCCTGCATCCATTTGTGTGTGGTTGTGAGCATGCATAAGTGAATAAGGCTTCTCTAATAGAACATTCAATAGTGACCGTGAAGCATCAGAGATCCGCCCCCCCAAGACCCGAGGCAGACATAAGAGGGACCAGAGCCCAAGACCCCAAGAAGGACCCCGAGCGCAGAGCCCCCAGGGCCACCCAAACAGGACGAACCACTCACCCACCCCCCAGATCCAACCATAGGGGAGAACCGGAAGATCCCCACCAGCGACTACACACAATGACCCCCCCGGGGCCAACAGCGACATACTCACAGGCCCCCCCGGAACCCGCTGCACCGACACAGCCCCAGGCCTAGGCACCAAGGCCCGGGCACCGGGGACGCCCACCCCTCAGGCCCAGGCCCAACAGGACCAGAGGACCCGAGCCCCACCAGGCAGCCACCAGGCCGAGCCGACACATGCCCAAGCGCCCAACCCCTGACACAGAGGGCCCCAAGCGCGCCGGTAGGCAAGGGCACATCCCACTAGGGGGCCACGTGGTAGGAGCGCGACACCATAATAAACATAACATGTGACATCATATCTCTGCGTTATGCCTTTCAACCATTCTAATAATGTCAGTCAAATCTAAAGAGTGTTCTTCAAAGAATCACTGTAATAAACTGAAAAGTTTTCTTATTGTGTGAGCTGCTCGGTTCCAATTCAACAATTTGAACTCATCAGATATAATGTCTAATTTGAAGGTCCTTGTGTAATTACAAAATGTTCTATGGCAAAATAAATTTAGAATATTGTCATCACATCAGGTTTCAGATTAATTTAGAATAAATTGTTTGCTTTTGTCTGCTGTTGTAAGAAACAGTTCATTTGTTTTTGCTCTACTAACTTGGTGTTTGTTGCTGCCGTTCATTGTGAACATTCATGTCTTCTGTTATATCAGCCATGTGTTTGCACCAGGGTGTAACACTCATTTTCATTTATTCAGCAGCCAATCATTAAAATATGTTCAAAAATTATATCAGTGCACATTTTTAACCCAACAGTGCTATTATAAAGTGTACACATATTATCACTTCATGCTTGTAAAATGTATTTCTAATTATTAATCAAGGTTTTCTTTTCAGTTACCTTGGTGGGATGCTGTCTTCTTGGTGGAGCTGAAGGTTGAGTTGAGATCTGAGGAGGACTCCTCACCTTTAAAGCAGCTCATCAGACTATACCATGTGCTTGTTATCTATGGGGGTTCTGTTACTTTGTTTTGTGTTCAGTCCTAGTTGTTTCCTCCTTTGTGTGGCACTTGGTTTGGTCTGTTTTTCCCCTGCCTTCACTTCATTTTTTTTTTTACACTTTACATAAAAATGTTTTACAAAGAAAATAAAAGAACATTCAGTAATGGGAACAATAAAAATAATAATCTGAATTTTAGGGTTTGCATATCAGGACATAGGCCTTTATAAAAAAAAATAAAAAAACACAACTACATTGTTTTTATAGTAATACTGTAGTTTACCAAGGTCTAAACATACCGAAATCTAACCTGAAGTAACACACAACAGATGTATCTGTCATTAAGTAACAAACATATACAAAGCCTCAAATAAATAAATAAATAAATAAAAAAAGCTGTGTGTGAAAACCTGAATCCACTCCATGATTCAACAACTTGCAGAACCTCCTTTAGGAGCAATAACAGGAAGTGTTCTGTATAACTTTTTTTTCTTGGTTCCACTCATCTTTACACAACTGTTTCAGTTAACTGAAGTTTGCAAAGATTTGTTTCAGTACTGTACAGCTCTCTTGAGGTCCTGCCACATCATTTTATTAGGATTAAAGTCCAGGCTTAGACAGGATCATTGCAAGATCTTTATTCTGTTCTTTTTTAACCTGTCGTAGATTTGCTGCTGTGTTTAGGATCATTGTCCTGTTTCATGACCCAGTTTGGTCCAAACTTCTGCTGTTGGACAGATGGTCTCACATTAGAATCCTTCGGTCTACAAAGGACTTCATGGTTGACTCAACAACTGCAAAGTGCCCTGGTTTTGTGGCTGTAAAACAAGCCCAAACCATCACACCACCACCGTGTTTAACAGATGGTATAAGGTGTTTGTGTTGACATGCTTTTGAGTTCTCTCCTAACAAGGTGATGTGCATTGTGGCAAAAACTTTAGTTGCACCTGTCCAAAGGACATTACCGGTAATCCAGAAATCTTGTTGTTCAGTCAGATAAAACTTTACAAACCTAAGTGGTGCTGCCACATTCTTTGAAGAGAAAACAAGCTTTCTCCTGCAGCCTTTTCAAACAAGCCATTCTTGTTCAGCCTTTTTCTAATTTGGCCCGCAGACATTCAGGCCTCTGCTGTTTTGCTTGTGGAGATGTTATTGTATTCTAATTTTCAATAAGTTATCTAAAATTTCTCTAAATTTTCTATTGTTGTATACTGTATAAAACATGTTAGTTAGTGGGCTAGGTCTACTGTAACATTACCCAGTTGTAGGGTCAAGAGACAAACATGTAGCGTTAACATGAACAACATTGTTTCTATAAGAACATTATCAAATATTTTACATTAACAATAAGATTGCTCCGCCAAGAAGGTGAGATAACCTCTGACAAAAAAGCAAACATGGTAGATGGTATATGGAGCTTATTTATATAGCGCTTTCCAACCCCCTATGAGGGGCCCCAAAGCGCTTTACAATACCAACCATCCACCCATTCATACACACATTCATACACCGGTAGCGGCAGACTGCCATGCAAGGCGCCATCCAGTCCTACCGGGAGCAACTCGGGGTTAAGTGTCTTGCCCAGGGACACAACGACACATGGTGTGGGGAACCGGGATTCGAACCTCCAACCTTCTGATCGGGGGACGACTGCCATTACCACTACGCCACGGCTGCATAGCCGGCCGCAAACATAGCTGTAATGGTGGAGGTAGTGAAGCTCACGGTGTTACCCGAGGCATTTAGTGAGGCATTTATGCCTTATCAGCCAACATTAAGGCAAAGAAGACAGGGGGAAAAAATCTAAGCTACTAATAACTTAAAAGAGTTACTGCAGTGGATGTTTTCATGCCACAAAGCAACACAGGGCAAGAACTGCAGACTGAAGACACCATCATAACCAGTCTCTGGCTACGTTCACACTGCAGGTCTTAATGCTCAATTCCAATTTTTTTTTTAAATCCGATCTTTTGGTGTGAACGTTCACACTACATTTTATATGCGACCTGCATCAGACCTGCATGACTCCAGTGTGAACGCTCTACATTGCAGAAGCGACCCGCATGCGCAGAAGAAAACATAGCGCGCCGATCAGTGCAGCTGTAGATGTGAGGAAATATAAAAAATGAGCTGCAGCTGTGTTCTGCTCCACGCCTCTTTTGGATCCGCGCTGCGGCTCATGTCTCAGCCTGCGTGACGTGACACGCATGCTGCAAGTTGCTTGTTTGGGCTTGTTTTCATGGGACTGGTCGCTTGTTTTTGTCCCGAGATCTGTCAACACTGCTGACGCAGCACCCTGTGTTTGAGGAAGTAAACATGGACGCGCGCGACAGTTTTCAGTGTGTGTTCGTAATTTTGAAGTTGTTGTCCAATCGGGGAAAGCTAAACATCCAAATGATTAAAGGCAAAAACTGAGAAGAAAGCAAGCGAGTGGTGTGTGCGTCGGTCTCACTGCAAGTACAGAGAGCTCGTCTCCCCCGCTAGCCCCCACCCCGCTCTAGCTACACAGAGTTCGTCTCCCCCCGCTAGCCCCCACCCTGCTCTGAGCTGCGTGTCCCCTTCTGTCTGTACAAACACGCGCGGGCTCAATTAAATGAGCCGTACAGTTCTGAAAAAGTCAGATGTAAGTCACATGAGCGTTCAGACTGCAGTCGCTTTGAAAACATCAGATATATATCCGATTTAAAACCACATACCGTATTTTCCGGAATATAGGTTGCGGCTTTTTATCATTTTTGCATGTCCTGCGACCTATATTCAGGTGCGACCTATTTATGACTTTTTATAAAATAAGCTGATTTGTAATCATTTATTAACAAAAATTTAACTGAGACACACTCTTATAATAATGTCAGCTAACAAATATATTTTTAGGTGATAATCCTGCTAAAATTATTCATTTATTAAAGAAAAGTTCAGCTCAGACACATATTTGCTATAATTTTTATCAAACAAATAATTGTTTTTAAGTGTTAATCTTCTTAAAAGCCTTGCTGTGCGCTCCTGTGGCAGACATTTGCAGCAGAGCTAAACACGGTCCACATTTTGACGTAGGTGCGACCTATATTCAGGTGCGACCTATATATGGAATTTTCCATTTCTTTGGCAATAATTGGACAATGCGACCTATATTCAGGTGCGACCTATATTCCAGAAAACACGGTACTGAAACGGCCTGGGTCAGATTTGAAAACATCGGATTTGTCGCGTTCAGACTGTGATAAAAAAATCGGATATGGGTCAGATGGGGCAAAAAAAATCGGATTTGGGTCGGATTTGCCTGCAGTGTGAACGTAGCCTCTGTGTGAGTTTTCTTTTTGGTCATAAAACCCGTGGATCATAACTCCGGTAAATCTGCCCAATTCTGCATCACTCATTCCTTTCAGCTGGATCGCAGAAAACCAAAGAATTAAGAGCGACTTGAGAAAACGTGCACCCACCTGTCTTCTGTCAGGCTCATCAGGATCCGGCCCTCAGTGGAGAACACGATGAAAGACATCCTCAGCTGTGGGCTGCAGTGAGAAGAGAACAGATCAGCCATCCTATCTCTGTGAATGACTTCCAGAGGTCACTTGATGTTTACTTTATGAATTTATGAGCTAGGTGCTCGACAAAGTTGTAGATTTCATTCCAGTGGTTCTGTACACTCCCAGATCTGAAAACAGACATGATCAATCCACGGATATACAGTGTAATAAATAATAAGGGTGTATAAATAAAATCTAAATATTAATAATTTTCCATAAAATACAGTTCCTGTTCCTATAGATCAATTTGATTATGGTGATGAGAATAGTTATGGAGACACCCTTCTTACATCATGCTTTAGTTACAGAAATTGTTAAATGACAGAAAGTTGTTTAAACAAAGTTTAAAGTCCTCCGATCCTCTCAGGAGCACAACTTCAAATCTGACCCCAAACCCAGTAAGTTATTTCAGCTGGGGAGTCAGACTGGCAACAGACAACTATTTTCTAGTCATCTGACATCTGACCTTGTGTCGCCAGTCTCATTTTGACTCTATTGACTTGCACTGTGGTGGCGACAGAGGGAGAAAAGACTCAACTCTCAGGGTTAGTACGTGTGTCACTGCTGATTCTTATCAAAATAAAATTCATTTAAACTGTGCTTTTACAAGTCGCTCAATTTCCATTTGCCCTGACATAAGGCCCTAAAAAAACAGCTCAGCCGAGATGCAGAACATCTGGATGAAACGGAGAAAGGCGGCGCAGATATGCAGAGGTCAGGCAGATTCTGAGTGAGGTCAGTGGGGGCAGGTGAAGGATATGGTAGGTAAAAGACAAAGTAGGGTCTGCTGGGAGAAAACAATACAGTAAAAATAAAAAGCAACTGTTCTGGCTAACAAGGACATGCCTGAATAATAAATGTAGATAAAACAGAACTAACACAAACAATCCTTACAACGTAAAATGTCTTTATTTGTCTTCCCACTGTGTCTGGAGTCAGCGAAGGACAAGTGGAAAATTTGTCTCCAGCCTCTGACTTGATGAGTTCTCTCCCCTCACATTTCTCAATGAACAAAATGTATTCAATCTTTATTAAATAATAATCTAGTTTAATATTAAAGTTTATGCTCAATAATCAAGGTAAACAATCCAGTAAAGTCCGGTCCTCTGGGTGGTTTCTTTTTTGTTGAAACATTTTGTCTTTCATCTAAGAGACTTCATCAGCCCAAGGAGACTCAACAAACTCAGTCTTATAAATAATACCTACACATAGTAGGTCAACCAGTTTGATGGTGCTCATGGTTTCTGAAGTCTGCCCTCTCCCTGAAAGATGAAACGTTTCAACAAAAATAAATCATCCAGAGGACCTGACTTAACTTTGATGGATTTTTTACCTGGATTATTGAGCATGAACTTTGATGTTTTGAACCACTTTGGCTATAACGGCCCCAGACAAGTCAGAGGGGGAGAGGGCGGACTCCAGAAACCATCTTATCACCATCAAACTGGTTGGCCCACTATGTGAGTGTGCTATTTATGGGACTGAGTTTGTTGTGGCTCCTCGGACTGATGAAGTCCTTTGGATGAAGGATGAAGGGTTTCAACAAAAGTAAACCGCCCAGAGGACCTGACTTAGCTTTGTTAGTTTAATAATGTTTTGGGTTGCAGTAAAAAAATAAAAAACAAGGAAGAAGAAGCAGCAAATATAAAAAAGTCAGGTGGTCAATTCAGAAGTCACAACCTGGGTGAGTCAGCTCTAAGTGCTGCTGGAGCCTTAAAGGAATAGTTTGGATATTTTGAAGTGCAGTTCTGTTGAAGGGGTCCAAACAAATACTACCTGACTTGTTGTAGATACACAAAGTACCTTTAAATAGATCTGTTTGGAAAAACTTTAACTATGGACTTTAAATGGACTGTATGTAGCACCTTTCTATCGCATCAAGATGTTCAAAGCTCTTTACACTACAATCTGTCCTCATTTACCCATTCACACAGCACTCTACTAGATCTCTACAAAGCTAATTGAACAAATCATTCTAAAGAGACTAATCAGTGCTTTATCACATTCATATGATGCAACGCACATCAGAGGTAATGAGGCGTTTGTCTTGCCCAGGGACACTTTGGCGTGTGATTGCTGGTAGATTTGAACCCCCAACTCTTGCATTGGAGGACAACTGCTCTAACCGCTCAGCCACAGCCGCCCTATGACAGTACTGATGAGCTAATGGCTAGTCTTAGAAGGCAAAATGGATTGCTGCCCTCTTAAACCAACTACAATCTAAACTTCACAGTGTAACATTATCCTGCTGAAAGTGCTTCAGGCTGCAATAGAAGAGCTACAGCTAGCTGCTGCTGCTGCTATTACTATTTGCACTTAACTGAAATGCAAAACCGATGGTTTATTAAACAGCTTTTACATAAAGTGATATATTTATTTTTAATCAAAGTCGTTTTTAGATGACACCAGTCCACTTTGACC
Source organism: Garcialebias charrua (assembly GCA_038048925.1). Lineage (NCBI taxonomy): Eukaryota > Metazoa > Chordata > Actinopteri > Cyprinodontiformes > Rivulidae > Garcialebias > Garcialebias charrua. Next base: position 6,259 of record JBBPBX010020447.1, on the reverse strand, counting down.
TGGGTGTCACACAGACCAGCCTTTTGCTTGTCAGTCTTCACAAAACTGAACTTGCTTCAAACTGAGGTTTTTGAAAGATTTATCAACAACCACAAACTTTTTTTCAAAACTTTAGATTTTTTTTTGTTTGTTCCTGAGAACTTAATCAATGCCAGTTTTATTTTGAAAGGCTTGCTGCCTCTTGGCTTTGGTGTTAGGTTTTTCCTGCTGTCTTGAGTTGCACACCTGGGTTACGTTAGCATTTTCCACTCGGGCCTCATGTATCAACGGTGCGTATGCACAAAAACCTTGCGTACGCCATTTTCCACGCAAAACTCCGTATGTATCAAAACAGAACTGAACGTGGAAATGTGCGCAGCCCCACGCCAAATCCAGGGCTGGCGTACTCACGTTTCTGGGGTTTTGGTTCCATTGGCGACACTTAGAGGTGATTCTGAGAAACTGTTCATGATGTGGAAATCATTATTGTTCACACCAAACACACATGATTAACAATTATTACATCCACATGGACGCACCACGGCTTCTTTTTACATCCTTATAATCTCTTAATGCACCGGTAGACCTGCGCGTACTCCCTGTACACCTCTGTACGTCGTACGTACGCTGTGGCAAAAGCGTAGCCCCGCGTAGCCCCTCAGGGCACGAACGCGCAAAGCTCTTTTTTACGACCGCGCACGCTTGCGCGGTGTCTGACCATAAACTTCCCCGGCGCCGGACTGTTTTGTATGTTACACAAATGAATTAAATTCCTCTTCTTTATCGCTGATCGGGCCTTTTCTTTTGTTTTTTTGCAAAAAGTCAAGTAATCGCTTCTTCCTCTGTTCACTCGATGACTGAAATGAATGAATTCATGTTCTACCTGGCTGCGCGAGGTTTTAAACATTTCCTGGTGGGCTGTGGGCTGCAGGAAAAGCGCTCCCTGTTTTTATTTTTATTTCTTAGAACTTTTTATAACATATAAAGTAGAAGCACCGCAGCAGAACACCGCAGCGGGCTGCTCATGATGAGTTCTCGAGTTTTCTGACTGAGCTGTCAATCATTTCAGTAGGCGTGTCAGCAAGTGACCAATCAGCGATCTCAGTTTGTCCCTTCTGCGCGCAGCTGCTCACATTACAACAAGGATTTGGAGCGAAAACGCGAGCATTTAACGTGAGAAAGAAAGCAGTGCTGTGCCAGCGAACGCGTGCGCACAGAATGCGCGCGTAGAGTGGCGTAAAGCCAGGACGCTGAGGTCTACTGGAGGCTTTATGCGCATGGAACCTGTGCGCCCCCACATGTCACCCTGTCTTTGAAGTTCCATTACTAGTCAGTGCTTCAAGCGATCAACTTTCTGTTAATGGCTGGTTAAAATGCAGTTTCAGAGCAGTCTACCAAGCCCTTGTTTGTTTCTGTGTGTATAGCGGTTCTGCAAATAAACACGTGCGTAAAGTGTGGAATGCGTCTGCCTTTCACCAGCGCACTGCTGCTTTCATTAACACAAAGTAACACAAAAGTGCCGCATTACAGTTAGTTACAAACGGAAAATCAGCCACTTTATCTAATAATCAAACTTCTACAAATCAAATCCCTCCTACAAGTCAACCATCTGTTAATCACACCTTCTCTTTTTCTCCGTTCTCAGTCAGTGAGGTAAATAAACTGTTAAATGATCTTGATCCTAAAAAATCTGCAGGTCCAGATGAACTTCCACCTTACTTCTTAAGGCTGGCTGCTCATATCATCACAGTCCCTGTGACCCACATCTTTAATCTGTCCATAAGCCAAAACACCATTCCGGATGCTTGGAAAACAGCCTTTGTTCTTCCTTTGCTGAAGGGAGGTGACCCCACCTCATTGAACAATTATCGACCGATCTCTAAACTCTGCATTTTAGCCAAGGTTCTAGAAAAACTGATAAACTCTCAGATCAAAAACTATCTGGACTCATTTAACATCTTACCTCTTCATCAATCTGGTTTCAGGAAAAAACACAGCACAACAACTGCTTCTCTGAAGGTTCTGAATGATGTTGTTGAAGCATTGGATGCTAAGGACTATTGTGCTGCACTTTTCTTAGACCTGTCTAAAGCTTTTGACACTGTGGATCATAACATCCTGTGTCATAAGCTCTCAGAAATCGGTTTCTCTGATCACACCATCGGTTGGTTTTCTAACTATCTTTCCAATCGGAGGCAATGTGTTCAACATAACGGTACTTTTTCCAGCTATTTAACAGTTAAAAATGGTGTACCACAAGGCTCAGTTTTAGGACCCACTCTCTTTACAATCTACATAGCTAATGTAGGTCACTGCATCCCTGATGCATCCTTACATTTCTATGCTGATGATACAGTTGTTTATTGCCGAGCTAAAACAGTAGCTAAGGCTTTCCAGTTACTGCAATCCGCTTTTGACATCATCCAGTCAGATTTGTTCCGTCTCAAACTTGTCCTAAATGCTGATAAAACAAAAGGGATGTTTTTTTCAAATAGGAAGGCGGTTCCAGCAGATCCTCCTCTGATTTTATCTTCAAATGGTGTACCTATCGAGTTTGTTGATTCCTATAAATATCTGGGTATCCTGATCGATTCACATCTCTCTTTTAAACTCCACGTGGAAAACCTAGTGAAGAAACTGAAAGTTAAACTGGGTTTCTTTTTCAGAAACAGATCATGTCTATCACTGAATGTTAGGAAACGCCTTGTATCTGTGACTTTCCTTCCCTCCATTGATTACGGTGACATTCTCTACATGAATGCTCCTACAAGCACCCTGCGGATGTTGGATGTTGTCTATCATGGTGCACTAAGATTCATAACTGGTTGTGATTATCGTACCCACCACTGCACCCTGTATTCACTGGTTAATTGGACATCATTAACCTCACGCAGACTCTTCCACTGGTACATTTTCATCTTCAAATCACTTCTTGGTCTGCTGCCCTCATACATCTCCTCCTACATGTCTTTGCGTGAGTGCAGCTACAGCGTGCGCTCTCAGGACATGATTACCTGCAGTGTTCCGTCAGTGAGGACTGAACTTGGAAAAAGGGCCTTCTCCTACTCCGCTCCTGCTTCATGGAATATCTTACAAAAAGATCTGAAGCTCTCGACCTTGACTTCTCTATATGGTTTTCAGAATCTGTTGGAATCCTGGCAAAAACCAATGCAGATTTGTTCCTGTCTTTGATTTTATACGTCTACCTTATAATGTTTTGCTAGTTTTTTGCTAGTTTTTTGCTACTTTGTTAAAAGGAGGAGTGTGTATATATGTATATATATATGTGTATATATATGTATGTATATGTATATATATATATATATATATATATATATATATATATATATATATATATATATGTATGTGTATATATATATATATATATATATATATATGTGTGTATGTATGTATGTATATATATGTGTTATATATATATATATATATATATATATGTATATATATATATATGTATATATGTATATATATATATATATATATATATATATATATATATATATATATATATATATATATATTTTTTTTCTCTCTCTTTTGTTTTCTATTGTTTATTGTTTGATTGTTTATTGTTTAAGGAAATTCTACCATTACTGTTCATTGTTCTTTAGTTTTAGCAGGTCGCTTTCGTAAATGAGCCCATGAGGTTCAAAAGATTTACCTGACTAAATAAAGGTTGAATGAATGAATTACGAACTGATAACCATCTGACTCTGCCCATTTGTAATTTATTATTTTTATTTCACAAATACAGTATATAAAACAGGCAAGTACACATTATCACTTAATCAGTGCATTTAATGTTCTGTTAATGTCTGCAAGGACTCCGATAGTTGGTCCAGGCGGTCATTGATGCCATTAATGCCGGAAACTATTTCCTGCTGTGTCTGCAGGACAGCTGTTGTCAGAACACGGCCAGTAGGACGGACATCAGCTGCTGGCAGGTGGGGTGTGCTGATGTGCCCGTGGTGCCAGACGTTCCAGGGACACTGGAGGAGGCAGCAGACTGCGTGTCTTCTGTTTCATTCTCTGATGGCAAAATAAAATCAGAATCAGAATCAGGTTTATTGGCCAAGTGTGTTGACACACACAAGGAATTTGTTTCCGGCTGTTCGTGTCTCTCTAGAACAGTGTTTTTCAACCACTGTGCCGTGGCACACTAGTGTGCCGCGAGTGATCGTCAGGTGTGCCGCGGAAATTATCCAATTTCACTTAACTGGTCTAAAAAATTTTTTTTTTACAAATTAATTATCTAATAATATGCCATTTTCGAATGTCTATGCTGTAGTAGTGTCTAGCGCTGTAATCATGTACAGTAATTTCCTTATCACTAGATAGATGACAGTATGGAACATAGCATTGCACATTAAAACAAGAAAAGTAGTGATGCATGAATGTGACATGTAGTAGTGACAGCATTGCATTCTAGCTAGCTGCTAGCAAGACTATGACAGTGATGGAATAGTTTTTGAAAAGAAAAAACACTAACTCCGATCTGGTCCCTGGACAAAATTCAGACCCAGATGTAGGCCTTAGTATAAGTGGATATCAGAAGAAGGCAGATACCGCGTGAGCTCGAGACAGTACAGTGAGAGTTAAATTTCGTTTGGATTTACTTTTACCGGGGACACAACGACACCGACTCCGTTGTGCTTGGTATGCGGTGAGAAGCTGTTTATTTCATTCCTATTCCAGACACTTTGATAAGAATGATTATATATTTAATATAGGCAGATACAGAGTATCTTTGTTTACAATTTTGGTTGGTGGTGTGCCTCGTGATTTTTTCAATGAAAACACTGTGCCTTGGCTCAAAAAAGGTTGAAAAACACTGCTCTAGAAAGTGTCTCTCTAAAAATGCTAAAAACTATACAGATACTTTACATAAAAAAACGTACAAATAATACACAAAATACAGAAGGATTCACATCACATGGGGGATGTGAATGGGTTGGGGGTCACGCTGATGGATGTCTGATGATCAGCTGTTGATGATGGTGATGGCCTGGGGGAAGAAACTGTTTTTGTGTCTGGCAGTCTTAGTGGACAGAGATCTGTAGCGTCTGCCAGACGGGAGAAGTTGGAACATGTTGTGACCCGGGTGTGTGGAGTCTGTGATGATTTTTCCAGCCCGTTTCCTGGTTCTTGCGTGGTACAAGTCCTGAATGGAGGGCAGTGAAGCCCCAATGACTTTCTCAGCTGTCCTCACTGTTCGCTGCAGCCTGTTCCTGTCCTGCCTTGTGGCTGCTCCAAACCAGACTGTGATGGATGTACACAGGATGGACTCAATGACTGCAGTGTAGAACTGGATCAGCAGCTCCTGAGGCAGGTCCAGCTTCCTCAACTGGCGTAGGAAGTACAGTCTCTGCTGGGCCTTTTTGAGGATGGAGGTGATGTTGTGCTCCCACTTCAGGTCATGTGAGATGGTGGTTCCCAGGAACCTGAAGGACTCTACCGTAGACACGGGGCTGTTGAAGATTTTGAGGGGCAGCAGTTCTGGGGGGTGTCTCCTGAAGTCCACTCTCATCTCTACTGTCTTCAGTGTGTTCAGCTCCAGTTTGTTCAGGCTGCACCAGGACATCAGTCGTTCCACCTCCTGTCGGTACGCAGACTCATTGTCATCACTGATAAGTCCAATGACTGTAGTGTCATCTGCGAACTTCAGGAGTTTAACAGACGGGTCATTAGAGGTGCAGTCATGTGTACATGTAAAAAATAAATAAATAAATAAATCCCATGACTGAAGACTTTAATATCTGACCACTTTTTTTTTTAGTTCTGCCGGTGTTCGCTGCTCTGTCCCCACAGCATTTACAGCTTCACACAGGCTGTCCCACTCACGCCTTTTGCGCTTAGCTGTAACGCCAGAGGACAGCGTGCCAAACAAATTTTTTTTCCGTGCCTCTACCTCACTCAGAAGTGTCTCCAGTTCACAGTCCGTGAAGTTCCTCTTTTTTCCACGTTTCGACATGATTTGCAATAGAGCAAAGACGACATTCCTCTGGTGACTATTTGAATGAATTTGCATATTCATATGGAGGCGTGTCAAAGGCGGAGTCGGCCACTCTCTCATGTGCGCTCAATTCCACGTTGATTGTGATGTACAAAAGCAATGTGCGTGGATTCCGGCGTACACACAGTTTGATACATCTGGAGTTTTTTTGTGCGTACGCCGTTTTCTGGATTTGACCGTACGTCACGTTTCAGTAAGAAGTCCACGCAAGTCTTTGTACATGAGGCCCCTGGGTCTCTCTGTTAAATG
>JBBPBX010020446.1:5764-25160 GCA_038048925.1 Garcialebias charrua | reverse complement strand
TCCATGTGGGCGTCTGGAGGAGGCACAGGAAATTCCTCCGGTTTGCCTTCGAAGGGAAAGCTTATAAATACAAAGTCTTACCCTTCGGTTTGAAGACTGCTCCTCGTACATTTACTAAATGTCTGGATGCAGCCCTGACCCCTCTTAGGAATCAAGGAGTCAGGATTATGAACTACCTGGATGACCTCCTGGTTTTTGGCCGGAAGCAGGCCCAGTCACACTCCTGCAGGGTGATCTCTCACCTGGAGTCTCTCGGATTTTTCATAAACCCACAAAGGAGTGACCTGACCCCATCACAGATTACCGTATTTCTGGCAGTGCAGGTCTACACCACAAGGCATGGCTCTCAGAGGAACGTGCTTCCTCGATTCGCCGTTACCTGGCAAAAGTTTAAACTGAATCAACGGATTCCCCTGTAAGCGTGCCAACGCCTTTTAGGCCTCTTGGCGGAAGCCATACCCTGTGTGCCACACGCATTGCTGAAGATGCGGGTCCTGCATACATGGCTAAACCAACAAAAACAACCTGCCCCCGTCTGGGTGAGCAGAAAAATTTAGAATCATTTCAAAGTGCCTGAGGGCCCCGGAACCTTGGGGGGACCTGTCTGTGTTCACGGAAGGGGTCCCGTAAGGTAAGGTGTCATCCCGTGTGATCATCACGACGGACACCTCGGAAACAGGATGAGGAGGCAGTCTGCAGAAATCAGAATGCCCAAGGCCTCTGGAATGAGCAGGAAGCAAGATTGTACATCAACTTCCTGGAGTTGTTGGCCGTATTCCTGTCAGCAAAATACTTCTTTGGTAAAGGTCTGATTGCGGGACAGCACGTCCTGGCGTAATCAGATAACAAAACCATGGTGTCCTTCAGTGACTGGGAAGGGGTGACGAGATCCCACGTCCTCCTCAGCCTGAAGGGCGAGGCAGAGCTCCGCGCTGGACCAAGCGCCGCGCCACGCGCCTGTGCTGCGCGTGGGGGGTTCACAGCAGAGCACAGCGTGAAGCAGCGTGTGGCTCCAATGTTTTCGCTCCAAATACTTGATGTCATTTGAGCAGAAGCAGGGCGGAGCGTTTAGCTACGGGGACAAATTGAGGTCGCTGATTGGTCATTTGCTGACAGCCTACTGATTTGATTGACAGGTCGGGTCTGAGAACAAGTTCATTCATTCCTCCTCATCGGAGGAGGAAGTGAATGGTGACCGCTTCAAGCGATCACTTGACTTTTGGCAAAAAAACAAAAGAAAAGTCCAGATCAGCGATGAAGAAGAGGAATTTAATTCATTTGTGTGTCACACAAAACAGTCCGCCACCAGGGCAGTTTATTGAGAGACACCGTGCGCGTGAGCGGTCGTAAAATTTGAGCTTGGCGCGTTCGCGCGAGCTTTCAAAGGCTTGTGCAAGCGCAGCTCGCACAGCGTGGCGCCGCGTGGCCTCGCGCTCGCGCTAGCGCGGAGCTATGCCTCGCCTTTGACACAGAGGATGCTCACTTGGTACGCTCCAGGATTAGTGTCACTCAGGGCGACTCAGGTTCCGAGTGAACTGAGTTACGGAGTGAATGCCCTTTCAAGAGGGCCTCTTTTGGAATCGAAATAAGACTGAACCCACGAGTCATGGATCAGGTCTGGTCATGGTTTGGAAGAACCTTGTTGGGCTTGTCCCCATGCGGAGCCAGCTCACAATGTGACCTCTACTTCTCAATGTTCAGGGATACCATGGCAGTTGCCTTCTTACAGAGACCTGCTGACTCAGGCACGTGGGCAGCTTCTACACCCGCGTCCGGAGCTGTGGCAGCCTTCAGCCTGGCCACTGAAGGGAATGGCTGAGGGCCTAAGGCCTGATTGTCTTTGTTCCAACAACAACAGCATACACAAGGGACACCCTTGGTGTTTATGTTTACTTGGGAGATGCTTCAGTGGAAGGGTTCCCCTCTCCTCTGACAGTTCTCCAACATCAGGATGGGCCTCTTTGACAGTCCTAGTAGTTGTCTGTTCAAGAAGCAGATGAGGGACTCGTGCGTGCCCCTTGTACATAAATTTTTCCCCTGGGGACCTGGAAGGTTACCCTGTGCTTGAACTGGGTTTTCTACCTCCACATTGCCATCTGATTGCCAGTGGCGTAACGGGTCCCTTGCTCTTTTCCTCCTGCTTCTCAAGATTTCCAGGGAAAAAGGGGGATAATGAGTAATCACACTAGCAGAGGACACTTATGCTGTCTCTAGCTGGTGTTTTCATCTATGTGTCCAGTGGTAACATCAGGACGATGTTTCTACATTGGCATTTTTCTTCTCAGGATGTGCTCTCTACATACCTTGTGGAGAGTGGCTGGGAAATGCCTGCCGTATTAAGGCAGATGTTCTCACATGCATTTTGCTGAGCATTTCAAGGGTGTGAATGGATTACGTTCCCATAGCAATCGTGTTGCACCGAGAGACCGACTGAAAGGGAACTGAAAGTTATGCACCATAACTCATGTTCCCTGAAGAAGGGAACGAGGTGCAACACATCTGGCCCTTTCAATGCTGAAAGCTCGGTGAAGTGCATTTTAGAGGAAGATGGACGGGCGTCAGCCGCTTAAATGTCCAGAGGGCGGGGCCTCTGGCGCGACGCTGACGCCGTAGCCGTTAAGGCGTGAGTGTATTACTTCAGGTAACCGCGCGGGGGCGCTGATTCCCATAGCAATCGTGTTGCACCTCGTTCCCTTCTTCATGGAACATGAGTTATGGTGCATAACTTTCAGAGTCAGATAGGCTAAAAACTATTTTTTTACATAATTTCCAATACAGAAACTTAATGACTTCAATAAGCAAACATATGTTTGTTTGTTTTGTTTATGCATAATAAATCTAACAAATATTGTCCCAAAAGCCAGTTTCCAGAGAGTAGGCCTATATCTTATACTGTATTCCTAAAATATATTGGGAGACTTATTTTTACCAAGCATTTTAAATATGCTACAAACAAACAAACAAACAAACAAACAAAAAAAAACACTGAGAAAAAGTCTTCCAGATTATCTGTCTTAAAGAAAATTTATTTTCCAGCTCCCTTTGCTTTAAATATCTTGTGGGTCCTCGAACATTGCCCACCCCTGGTGTAATCTGTTATGTGCAGCCTCATTTCTGTTTTTTGTTCAGTTTGTTTTTCAGCTCACAGCAAGATGCCAGAGGGGTCCGTTCTTTTTTTATTGGCACAGAAAAATGTAAATGTGCAGAAATTGGTTGGGTCATAAAAAAAAAAACAAAAAAAAACAACAAGTAAAACAAATGAAGAGACAGCCTGAAAACTATAGACAAAAACACAGTTTTTACAATCCACTCTGCACAATAACATGTTTCTGAAGTACAAAGATATAGTGATGTCATCCACAGATGTATTTTTTGATATAATTCATAACAAAAAAAAAAACATTTCACAAAGTTATGTCAGCTTACGGAGTGATACTGTAAACCAGGGGTCTGCAACCTTTACAATCAAAAGAACCATTTTACGCCTTCGGTCACTAAATTAAGTGTTCAGAGCCGCAACCTGCTACAACTGTGGTTATCAACTGGTGGCCCAAGGGCCACTTTAGGTTTGTTGGAAGGGGCTTTTGTGGCCACTAGGGGTGACATTATAAAAATAAAATAACTGATAATTTCTACTATTACAATTTAAGACAAAAAAAAATATATATATATTATTTTAAAGAGAGGGTTTGTTTATTAATAAAAACTATGAACTATACAAACCTAGTTTTTTTATTGTGGAAAAATGAATTAAGTATAGAAATAAAGCATAAAGTTAAAGTTTTACTCCTTGTACTTGTTCCAAAATCCACATATTTGCCAACGAAATGACATAAAAACTGCTAAAACTAGTTTTTTTTGTTGTTGTTGTTTGTATAACAACCAATTCAGTTTTGGTCAAAGCTTGAAAGAGCCGCTGCAGAGGGACCAAAGAGCAGCATGTGGCTCCAGAGCCGCAGGTTGCAGACCCCTGCTGTAAACTGTGACGCACTCAGAAAAAACTCTGCCATTTTACAGGAATTTACCGTCAACAGCCTTTAGGACTGGTAGATTTAAAAGCTGTTTGTTAACACTGAAAATTTTTATTTGTTTAATTTTTAATCAAAGGCTTTTTGTGTTTTGTTAGTTTAAACTTAAGAACTTTATTTTACTGTGCTTTTTGTTGTTTTTACTGAGGATTATTTAAGAATACATGATGTATGACTAGATTTGCATATAAGTCCTGTTTTAATCATCAGTGTTCATTTAAATACTGGTATTTTTCGAAAAGTTTGTCAACATTTATTTATTTTGTCAAATTCATTGTTTTCCTCTTATTGTTGCTCCTCTTTCAATTTTTTGGCAGTAAAAGTCAAACTAATGTTGAAAAGTGCTGCAGATTTATTCTTCTTTCTGCTACCTTTCATTTTTTTACATTGTGTACGTATCATTAATGGGATTGTCTTGTATTGTTTCTTTTGTAAAAAAAAAAAAGAACAAATTTAATAAACATAAACATAAACATTAATAAACATATTCATTAAAAACATATGAGTACTGTATAGGTTCAAAACATTTTACATGAATAAACATTAAACAGTTTAGATCAGTGGTTGCCAAACTCAAACGATCATTTTAGGGGACTTTATTATTAATGCCCAACATTGACATGCTGAGGACGTGGTGACTCAAACATGCAGGAGACTGGTCCTCGAGGACTGATTTTGGACACACCTGACATAGGTGATCAGGTCTTTAGTTGTTCTGAGGCTAACAATGAATTTGATTCAATTTGGTATGTTTCATATAAAATTAACTTTTAATTTTGTTATTTTTAGAACAAACATTAATGTATTTGTCTGAACGTGTTTCTTCAGTTGTGTGTTTTTGTGTGGCTGTGCGACTGCCTGACACTCGAGTCACTTGAGTATCAGGTCAGTGGCTACTGTGTCCCAAATTTTGCACATCTCCTGTTGATGAGTCAGCAGACGTTTAATGTTCTGTAACTCACAGCAACACGTCGAACATCCTCACAGTCAACAAAGAGAGAAGTCGCACAGAAGACAAAGTTTTACTCAGTACTGAGTCATAGAAGTGGATGTAACACGTTTATTTATTAATTATCACAGTGACGGTGAAAGTGAGTGCTGGCTTTATAAAAATTAAAAAAAATTAATGTACTGTAATTGTATAAAATTCAACATGCATGGCTGCACATGTGCACATAAAAGCCACTGTAAACCTTTTCTTGCAGGTGTTTGTGTTGCATATGAACTGATAAGCCTGCAGCCATTGACATATTTTAAGTTTATAATCAGTATTGTGCAAATGTTTAAGGAATTTATTGTTTCATTTAACCTTTACTGTATTTACTTTGTAGACAGGTTAATCCCATTGAGACTTGAGGACTCATTTTAAAGAGAGACCTGATTTCAACAAAGAATGATAACAGCGACAACAATAGACAGTTATAAAAGAGGCACAGATTTTTTTTTTTTTTTAATTAAAATTAAAATAAGATGGCAAAAAAGTAGCAAAACTACGGAAGCGTATTTACGGAAGCGTATTGCATTTAACCATGAATTTTTTTTTTTTGGAGCTTATGTAGTAAAAACGTGATAATTATGTAGTAAAAACGTGATAATTATGTAGTTAAAGCGTGATACTAAGTAGTTAAAGCGTGATACTAAGTAGTTAATGACTGTGGCTGTGGAGGTTGTTGTCTTGCTGCAGAACTAATTTCAGGTTCAATCAAATGCTTCCCTGTTAGTACTGCAGGGTGAATAAACATCTGCTTATTTCAAGCTCCACCGTTTTGTCTGCAAAAACGTAGTATTGCATCAACTTTCTGCACAGTGGCTAACAAACTGCTTTCTGTTCCACACAAATGTTTTTAGCTCATCAATCAAGAACCATTGTTGCCATTTTTCTACCTCCTCCTCTCTTGTTGTTGTGCAGAGTTGAGTCTTGTGGTTTGCTTTTTTTGTTCCAAATTCTGGTCCGAGCTCTCTGGACCGTAAATATATCTGGTCCCACGAGTTTTTGCATCTCAGTTAAAGTTCCTACTGGACATCTTATTTGGAAGAGAAGCAAGCATGATGAATCTGCCACACTGTCTTGGCTACACTGATGGTTAGCCTTCAACATCAAAGTTCATGCTCAGTCATCCAGGTACAAAATCCAATAATGGTCAACCAGGTCATCTAGACTGTTTCTTTTTTGTGGAAAGACGTTTCGCCCTCTATCCGGAGAGCTTCATCAGTCTGGAGAGTCCCAAGTAAACTGTGCTCCCCACCATCATCAGCAAACTGGTTGGTCCCCACTGCTTAGTGGGGGAAAACAGTTTACTTGGGACTCCTCAGACTGATGAAGCCCTCTGGATAGAGGGTGAAACGTCTTTCCACAAAAAAAAAAAAAGACTGTCCAGATGACCTGATTGACCATTATTGGGTTAGGACTAGGGATGCACCGATAAATCGGCCGGCCGATCGATCGGCTCCGATTTCCTTAATTTGGGGAGATCGGTGATCGGCCGATCTTTAAATGAGAAGCCGATTTTATCTACCGATTTTATCTGCCTCAGTAAAGGTTGGAAAATCCTGAAAATTTAGGGTGCATTTTGACCTTTTAACACCTGAAAATCGGTATCGGCCAAAATCGGAATCGGCAGGTCAGACTTTCTAAAAATCGGTAATCGGTGATCGGCCAGAAAATTGAAATCGGTGCACCCCTAGTTAGGACTGAAAGGTCCACTGACAGGATTTTTTTTTACTATTCATCAAATTGCTCAATATATATATATTTTATAATTTAAATATGTTCGTTTTTGCAAACAAAATGATAAATCACTTTAATTTTGCTTTAAAAGTGATTTTGAACTTCAAGCCGTGTTTAATCATGGGAAATCCGATTACACACGAACGCACCATCTGTGACGTAGTGAGAGGCAGAGGGCTCTGGTCTCTTTAATAGCGGACAATTTAAAACCCGACGAATTTAGCAATCTATGTGAAGATTTGAGCTATTTGTCTTCATTTTGGGAAGCAGAAAATAGTTTGGGTGATGGAACAAGAAACAACAGGATCTAATTTAGGTCTGATGCTGTATCAGACTTACCTTCATGTCGAGCTGCTCACACGCGCGCACTGTGACAAGCCCAGAGCTCTGCCTCTCACTACGTCACAGATGGTGCGTTCGCGTGTAATCGGATTTCCCATGATTAAACACGGCTTGAAGTTCAAAATCACTTTTAAAGCAAAATTAAAGTGATTTATCATTTTGTTTGCAAAAACGAACATATTTAAATGATAAAAGATATATATTTTGAGCAATTTTATGAAAATTAAAAAATCATGTCTGTGGGCATTTAAGTTCATGTACAGACATGAAGTGTTGGGAGAGAGCAGTGGTACACTGCAGGCTGAAGAGTTGTGTAGCTTGATGGTCTGTGTAAACTGACCACCAGAACAGTGTTTATATTTATTTATTTATTTATTTTATTTATTTATTTAAAAAAAAAAACACAAAAAATACAATGCAAAACAATCCCATAAATATAACGTACAAAATATTAAAAAAATGAAAGGTAGCAGAAAGAGGAAAAAAATCTTCTTATATCTGCCCCTTTTTTCAAACAATCAGTTCAAACAATAATAATCTTCCAGTAACAGTACAAAATGAATAAATCTTTCTAATTTTTCTAACTACTGTAATACAATACACATTATGCTACATCATATAGATTTTTTTTAACAATTCAGTTTTGACCATTTTCTTAAATGTAAACATTGACTTGGCATTTTTAACTTCATTCTCCAAACCATTCCATTATCCAATTCCCTGGATTGAGGTAGAACGTCCCTTCAAACTAGTTCTGTACTGTATTTTGGTTTTAAAAATAACTCTGTCCCCTTAAGATTATAATAACATTGTCTTTTAACAAAATGCATTTGGATATTTAAGGGTAATGTGTTATTCTGAACCCTATACAAAACTAATAAAATATTATAATCTACCAGATCATGGAACTTCAATAACTTCCGTTGATAAAATAATGTGCTTGATGGATGACAGTGATGTTTTCTAGGGATAATTCTTACAGCTCTTTTCTGTAAAACAAAAATAGTCTTTGTAATTGTTTTACATGCTTTCCCCCAAACATCAATACAATATATTAAGTGTGGAACAACGATTGTGTTATACAACAAATACAGAGCTTTATCATTCAATAGGTCTCTGACTTTGTACAATACTGCAATGGATTTAGCTATTTTTATTCTTACAGAATGTATGTGTTGTTTCCATGTTTATAGGGATCAAGAGGCCACAAGCACCACTGAACCCCCTCCTCCTGCCCTCGTCATCCAGATGAAACAAGACTGATGATGTTCAGGGCCTCAGGGATGCTGCACTCACCCACGTTCGGCTCCACAAAGAGGTTATCCTGCTAAAGATGACCCTTTCTGAATGCCCCATCATGTCCGGCCCCTGGGCTCCAGGTAGACGCTCACATGTAGGTGAGTTATGAGTTTCTCCTTGACTCTAATGAGCACAACATGTTTTGCCTTAAGCCCTTATGGAAATTGTTTATGAATACAACAGGAGTCAATTAGGCAAAACAGACTATTAACATGTATTTCGTTTTTGTTTTTGAACTTTTGTCAAAAGTACTCTCTCTGTAGGATACCTTCATATAGTTTGATAATCAAAATGTATCTGCTGAAGTGCAGGAAGTGATGAATGAAATGACTAAAACGGCTTTTGTTGCAGTGATTCACGTTTTTAGCATCATTCAATAAAAACTGTTTCCCTGACAGAGTTCTGAACTGGTTTTAGATTACACCATCAACAATCAAGTTTTGACTTTTCTAAAATGTTTAAAAATAATAACAATTAAAAGAATGTGCATTGTTTAGCTCTCTGTTCATAAATGGTACACGTGTCCAACGATAACGGAGACCAGAGAAGATGAGATAAAGGCGTCATTTGATACTAAGTGAAAAACATTAGATTTTGTACAATTTAAGTTAATCAAATGAGGTTAGGTAGGGAAAAATATACAAAACTATCTGAAAGAGTTTCTTTTTCAGTTTGTTGGCACATTTTTTAATCTCCAGCAGCTTTTGATGGCAAACTATCTCAACAAAACCGGAGGCACAACATAACGGTCCTCCCTGCTGTGACGGAGACATTTGGAGTGAAACATGGTCATTTCTTCTTCTTCTTCTTTTGGCTGTTCCCTCTTCAGGGGTTGCCACAGCGAGTCATCCTCCGTGACCTCACTCTGTCCTCTGCATCCTCTGTCCTCACTCCAACCTTCATGTCCTCTCTAACTGCATCCATATATCTCCTCTTTGTCTTTTTCCTGGCAGCTGCATTTCTAACATCCTTCTACCAATATACCCACTGTCCCTCCTCTGGACATGTCCAAACCATCTCAGTCTGGCCTCCCTAACTTTATCTCCCAGTTGTTCAACATGTGCTGTACCTCTGATGAACCGGGGACCTGCTCGCATAAAAGTGTGTTTTTAAAAGAGATTTAAAAACAGGAAGAGAGGAGGCCTGTCTGACACTCAACGGTAAGTTGTTCCACAGCCTGGGAGCAACAACAGCAAATTGTATGTAGAGATGCTTTTATTGGCATTTATAGTTTGACAAATTTATATTTTAGACTTTTCATACAGCTTTACTTCTTTTATGCTCTGTTATTCTCATTATTTCACCTTTTGTGTTGGAAAAAAAAGTTTTTTATTTTTTATTTTTTTATTTTAGCTTTTTAAGATTTTTAACTTAGAAAATTACTTTTAGTATTTTGTCACATCTCATTTTTAGCTTTCAAATATTGACACAGTGAATACACCAATAATGAAACAATATTCATCCACCTCTGATGGAGAGTTTGGTGCTTTCAGTGGTTACATGATGACCAAACAGCGTCTGTTGTCTGGTCAGGATGGTGAGCAGCAGGGGGCAGCCTTGCTGTAAGCATCCTGCATCACAGCAAAGGGAGAGAAAGATGAGATTTAGGAACATTTACCAACAACTGTTCTTCAGGCTGCCTTTTCTCAGGGTTCAACCTTAGGACCATTACTTTTCATTATTTATATTAATGATTTTGTAAATTCTTCCAAAATATTTCATAAGGTCATTTTTGCTGGTGATACTTTTTTTTCCCCATTAAAATTAATCTGAACTGGAGGAAATAGTAAATGCAGAACTGAAAATAATAAATACCTGCCCCAAGAGGAACAAGTTATCTCTTAATACTGTATCAACAAATCCAGTTTTATTCTCTTTAGACCCAATACATCTGCTAAAACACACACTCTGCCTATAGTCTGCCATTCCCAATGTTCCAATACCCATTGAACATTATTATTGATATTGTTTATCATATTTTTTATGTATTGTTTTAACATTTAGGAACCTTTTTGTGTGAATATTTTTATCTGTTGCTGCTGTTGCACTGAATTTCCCATCCGTGGGGCAATAAAGGCTGTTTCTATTCTATTCTATTTTATTCTATTCTATTCTTTCTATTCTATTATATTCTATTTTAAACCTTTAATTGATCATGTAATTCTCAAAACTGAAAATGAAGAATTAATGAGAGTAAGTTCTACAAAGTTCCCGAGGGTCCACATAGACGAGTCCTTACATTTTAAATTGCACATCTCCTACAAAGTTGTCCAAATATCTTGGCTTGTTTTTTATATTAAGATATTATTTGCCTTTATGCACACTCTTAACAATGTATAAAACTCTCATTGAGTCACACCTTATATACTGTAATGATATATGGTGCAACACTTACCCTATAAGAAACTTGAAAGCCTTAAAAAGCAGATAATAAGAGCTGTGTCATGGTTAGAGTATAACGCCCCCACATCCCTTCAATCCTATCATTTTGGTCTTCTTCGGCTAACAGAATTAAATGAGTATCAAAACGCCCGTTTGATGTTTCAAATTGTAAATAAAACTTAACAGATAATAATAATAAATTAAAAAAAAAAAGATTAACAGAGCTTGTTCCAATCAGTGGTCCACAACATACTTATGAAACCAGGAAAAAACATCTTATCCACTTTGTACACCAAATATAGAAGACTTGAAATCACTAGTCAAACCTTTTCTGGGAGAGGCCCACAGATTTGGAATGAGCTTGACGAGAGTTTAAAAGAGTTTAAATCCATCTCCACCTTCAAAAAACAGTTAAAGACCAAATTACTCTGTTTATAATAATAATAATAATAATAATAATAATAATAATTAATTCAATTTATAACGCACTTTTCATTACTGAAAATCTCAAAGTGCTACACATATATTGAATGCTACACACATTCATAAACCGGTGGCGGCAGACCATGCAAGGTGCTTTCCAGTCCTACTTGAGATCACTTGTAGGACCTGTAACTGATCACAGATAACATAATCTGTATTATATATGGAATATTTATGAGGAATGTATGATGTATTTATTGTGTTGTTATTCTAATATGTTATAAACTGTATGTAATTATAAGCACCCAGCTCCCAAGCTTTAAATAGCTTTTCGGAGACCTGATTCACGCACTGTTATCTTGCAGTTATGTGTTATGTTTTGTGAATCTATGTGTATGTGTGTGTGAATAAACTGAATAAACTAAAATTAAAATAAATATCCATTTTATTATTTAAGGTCAGGTTGTGGAGACACCAGGTCAAAAGGGGAAACCCAGACATCCCTCTTCGGCTTCTCCTGCAGGCCTTGCAGGTCAGAAAGGATACATGATCATAGAAACAAGTTCTGGGTCTGCCCCCAGGTGTCTTCTTTTTGAGACATGCTAAGGAAAAGTCCTGATCAGAGACCTGAACCACCTCAACAGACTTGTTCAGGTTTGAAGATGCAGCAACTTTATTTCAGCTCCTCCTGGACGACAGGGCTCCTCACCTGTAGCTCCTTTAAGGCTGTGTCCAGCCACTCTGAGGATGAAGCTCATTTTTGTTGCTGCTGTCTGGGATCTTATTCTCTTGGTCACACCTCTCAACCACAGGTGAGAGCTGGAACATGACAAACCAGTAAACCAACCTTTAAGTTTTGGCTCAGCTGCTTCTTCACCATGACAGACCAGCACAACATCTATAATACTGCAGACGAGCCCCTGGTCTGTCAATCCATCTTCCTCTCCATTCATCACCTGTGAACAAGACCCCCAAATACTTGAACTCTTCCTCTTCACCACCTGTAGGCTATGCTGTTCGGGGTGTGGTGTCTCGTGACAAATTAGCCTCAGGGGCGGAGTCAGACATACCACCTTGATTAAGGAAAACCTCAGAAGTCAGGTTACTTCACACGGAATAATGAAACTGGGCTTGGGAAGAGGACTCATCTGGAAGTCCAGTTCTAGTTCCTGGGGTTTGGCTGGACAAAGTTTGTAACAGGAAGTCACCTTCATGATGACCCACCACCTGCAAAAAGAAAGTAAAGTAGTCAAGGGCAATTACCAGAGGTGCAAGGATAACTCTTGGCTTGAATTATTTAAGATATTTGTAAATGTTTTAAAATAGTTATTGTACAATTTTAAAGTATAATTATTTATCCAACAAATAATGCAAAAAAAATTAAATAAAAAGCTTTGTCTCCTGCAGTATGGAAAATGTATTTGTTCATGGTCATAAATAACAAGAGCTTTAAGAACATGAAGGTAAAGTCCCGCGGTTCAAACTCAGCGTATAAAATGTTTTACTCAGCACATTTGTTTTCCAGTATTTTTAGGGAAAGTTTGTGTACTTTGATATCAGATTTTAGTCTCCTTAATGGCAGCAGTGTGACACGAATGTTTGGATAAATGGAGACGGTCAGCTGCTCTGTCTTCCCTAAAATGATCGATGTTTCAGAACAAGTGTTGAATGACATTCTGGGCAACTCATTGTTTAAATTTTTTTTTTCTACAAATCTTTGATCTGTTGAACCTGCAACTCTGTTTTTCACTCAGCATTAAAGGTACAAACTGGAGTTACTTTAAAAAAAAGTATTTCCTCTCTATAAACACATGTTGCTGTTTCACATCTGAGACTGAACAATAACCCTCTGGGCCGCTTTAATGCACTCAAAGCTTACTGTAGAGCTATCTATGACAGGTAAGATGCTGAATGCTAATAACCTTTTCTTAAACTATCCTGTTAATAACAATTCAAAACCTTTTTAATAACTCTGGTCAAACATGCATCAGTGAATACATCTGTAATGCAGTTTTATAAAATATGTTTTTCAACATTTTCAATCGGTTTAGTTTTACTCTGCTGGGTTTACTTCAGCATTATTATAAGATTTTTTTTTTAACTATAGTTATTTAAAGGAGACCACAGATAGGTTTTTAAAATTTTTATGGTATGTCTTTGGGGTATCCAGACAGTGTTCATTCAATTTAATACACAAAATAATTCTTAGATTACTGTATACCCTTTTTAATTCTGCCATTTTTAACTTTCGTTTTGAACGACCGGTTTATGATAATGAGATCTCGTGGCACGCCCTTCAAAGATCTGCTTACATTAACTCCGCCCTCCAAAGGCAGACGAGGATGTCTGAACTCACGTTACTGCCACCCAGAGCCGAGCTGAGCTGTAACTGGACCGCGCGACGTATTTATTGTGGGACAGATCAGACGTGTACAAGTTGTCGTGTCATTTTTAATTTTTCCTCTGTAATAAATGTCCAACTCCCTCCCTGACGTCTCCCTCCCTCTCCCTGTGCGCGCGAGCTGGAGGTAGCGGAGCGGATGTCACTCGCGGACACACACACACACACACACACACAATACACACACACACACTCACAGCGGGGCTGTCTTGTTATGTCCCTCGCTCAGCGCGCGCCGGGCCCGGCACACACACATACACACACACGGGTTTGTCAATGAGGTTTAGCGGTACGTAGTCTGTCCTGCTAATGACACATAAACCAACACACACACACACACACACACACACACACACACACACAGCAACATGCTGCATCGCTGTTCATTCAAGCGTCCCATCTGAAAACTATCAATTTTAAATCTGCTTAGTGCGCGCTCCATTATCTGGGCCAGGAGGGTCAGAGAGTTAGCTGGCTAGACTCTGTGACATTTTTAGCCATTGTGCTGACATGAAATCAAGAAAAACAACCATCACGTCTTTTATACTGAAGTGGGTTGAGCCTAAAGGGCGAGGCATAGCTCCGCGCTAGCGCGAGGCCACGCAGTGCCACGCTTGAGCGAGCGCCGCGGCACAAGCCTTTGAACGCTCGCGCGAACGCGCCAAGCTCAAATTTTACGACCGCTCACGCGCGCGCGGTGTCTCTCAATAAACTGCCCTGGTGGCGGACTGTTTTGTGTGACACACAAATGAATTAAATTCCTCTTCTTCATCGCTGATCTGGACTTTTCTTTTGTTTTTTTGCCAAAAGTCAAGTGATCGCTTGAAGCGGTCACCATTCACTTCCTCCTCCGATGAGGAGGAATGAATGAACTTGTTCTCAGACCCGACCTGTCAATCAAATCAGTAGGCTGTCAGCAAATGACCAATCAGCGACCTCAATTTGTCCCGTAGCTAAACGCTCCGCCCTGCTTCTGCTCAAATGACATCAAGTATTTGGAGCGAAAACGTTGGAGCCACAGGCTGCTTCACGCTGTGCTCTGCTGTGAACCCCCCACGTGCAGCGCGCGCGCGTGGCGCGGGGCGCGGTCCAGCGCGGAGCTCTGCGCCGGCCTTAACCAGCGGTTGCTAGGTGAGGGGCTGGACTCAGGTTCGAGGTGGGTTGTCCTGGCGCTTGTGACGTCACAAGCGCGATGATTTGAAAACGAAACCTATCTTATCACATTAAAATAAATATACTTAGAGTAAATAAACCACTGGGTGCATTTTTTTGGCCTTAGGACTGTTTTTTTATGAAGTAAATACCCAAAGTTGAGTAAAAAAACATTAAAAAGTGAATTTTGAATATGTGGTCCCCTTTAAAACTCTTTATAGGCGATTCAGTTTTACAGCCCTGGTGAAAATCAGGGGTGTTAAATAAGCTGTTAAATTCAGCTATGAATAAGATAGTAATGTACATCACACAACAAGGTTTAAATATACATTGAATTAAAATTATATTGATCAGTAGTTAAATGAAAAGGGGGTAACAAAATATAAAGTTTAAGCCAACCTACTCCTAGCTGGCCAAAATGTATATTTATATGTTTATGTTTATTAAATTTGTTTTTTTTTTTTTTTTACAAAAAACACAATACAAAACAATCCCATAAATGATAACGTACAAAATATAAAAAAATGAAAGGTAGCAGAAAGAAGAAAAAATCTTATTATATCTGCCCCTTTTTTCAAACAATCAGTTCAAACAATAATAATCTTCCAGTAACAGAACAAAATGAATAACTCTTTCTAATTTTCTAACTAATACAATACACATTACGCTACTTCATATATATTTTTTTAACAATTTAGTTTTGATCATTTTCTTAAATGTAAACATTGACTTGGCATTTTTAACTACATTCTCCAAGCCATTCCATAATCTAATTCCCTGGATTGAGGTAGAACGTCCCTTCAAACTAGTTCTGAATTGTGGTTTTACAAACATCTCTGTCCCCTTAAGATTATAACAACTTTGTCTTTTAACAAAATGCATTTGGATATTTAAAGGTAATGCATTATTTTGAGCCCTATACATAACTGATAAAATATTATAGTCTACCAAATCATGGAACTTCAATAACTTCAGTTGATAAAATAATGTACTTGATGGATGACAGTAATGTTTTCTAGTGATAATTCTTACAGCTCTTTTCTGTAATACAAAAATAGGCTTTGTGATTGTTTTACACGCATTCCCCCAAACATCAATACAATAGATTAAGTGTGGAACAATGATTGTGTTATACAACAAATACAGAGCTTTATCATTCAATAGGTCTCTGACTTTGTACAGTACTGCAATCGATTTAGCTATTTTTATTCTTACAGAATTTATGTGTTGTTTCCATGTCAGTTTGTCATCAATGATAACACCCAAAAACTTCACCTCACTCACTCTACAAATCTCAACACCCTCAATTTTGAGTGGAACATCAACAGTTTTCTTTTTATTACTGAATATCATGTAATTAGTTTTTTCTAGATTTAATGATAATTTATTGATTTTAAACCAAGTTTGTATCTTGACAAATTCTGTCTTTATCAATTCCAACATTTGTTCTATATCTTCACCTAAACAGAAAAAAGTGGTATCATCAGCAAAAAGTACACATTTAAGGAGTCCTGACACATTTACCAAGTCATTCACATATAAAATAAATAGCTTTGGTCCAAGTACAAGTAAGTGATTAAAATAATATGCATTTTTGAAATTACAATAAAGATTCAAGTCAATAAGTTCATTGGGTCACATTTTAGAGTAATGCAGCAACATAAACATAATTCCTCTAACTGCATGTTTGACTTACGGTTTGTATTGTGACAGTAAACTCATCATCTGCCTCTTTTACATTATGGGCTGTATTGACTGTCAACAGCCTGAGGCGTGTTTTAACCCCAGTGTTTCAAACAGAACTGTGCCTGCCCAGCTCTGATCAATACAATGTCCAAATGGACTCCAACCACCTCCACTCCTAAAAACTGTCCCCTAAGTGTCCACTCAGTCAAAAAATAAAGACGTCCTCCAGGAACAATCACATCCAGTTTGCACACAAGCAGAATATCAGACAAATGGAGGAAACCACAGCTATAACTGTTAAGATTCTGTGACCCCAGTGGTGCAGGCAGGCACAGGGAACTCGCTGGGTAAAGTAAAATAACATTTATTATCTAAATAACAGGCTGACGAAGCAGCGATACTCACATAGGGAGCGAGGAACAAGGAGACACGAAGAGACACAGAACCAAACGTCTTGGATGACAATGAGCCGACACAGGTGACATAAAGATGCCGACTTAATACAAACACTAACGAACAGACAATGACAAACACCTGGGGAAGGACAACAGGTGGAATGAAATGTCGATGGCATCCCAGTGATTGCTTTTGAAGTATTATAAAAGTATCAAAGGAATCACAAAAGTCTAATTTCCATTGCAGCTCATTGGGTTGATGAAGGCTTGATGATGAACACAATTGGATAAGACCCCCATAATCATTGCTTAATTTGATTAATAAATAAAAAAATCAGTGTCACTTTACAATAATGCTCCCCTCATAGAGGGCTAATAACTGGTTTATAAACATGTTATTAATTCCTCTATAAATATTTTATAAATCATTAATAACTGCTTATTAAGCATTAGTTAAGGGTGACAGAGAGACAAAATGACCGGTTCCTTGCCAAACAGTGAGCCAAGTCTGTTCACCTATATATTACACCTAGAGTTGTTATATTAAACATTTCAGACTAAGTTACTACCTTGTAAGCACAATAAGCATTTGTAAAACTATTTTTTAGCATATACTATTGTACTTTATCGCTGCATTATTTAAGACTAATATTATATCCTTAAAAAATAGGTTTACAATTTGCTTATTGTGCTTACAAGGTAGTAACTTAGTCTGAAATATTTAATATAACAAAGAGATTTGGCTCATGATTTGGCAAGAAACTGGTAATTTTGTCTCTGTCACCCTTAATTAATGCACAATAGGCAATTTTTAATGATTTATAAAGTGTTTATAGAGGAATTAATAATGCATAAACAATTTATTAGCCATCTATAAGTGGAGCCTTATTGTAAAGTGGTACCAAAAAAACTACTAAAACATCATTTTTGTCTCCATAATAATTTTTTGCACATTATGAATAAACTTTATTTGTCTGATTGCGTCGGACATAAAGTTATTAATAACATTTTCTGTGTGACAGCTTGCAGCGGATGAAGGGAGGATGTGCAGTAAAGAAAAGAAAAGAGAGGGTTGACAGATCAGATCAATACAGTAAAAATGAGGGAATCCCAGGGGAAAGAGCTGGGGTTATTGCCATCTGGCCTCTCTGAAGCTCATTCTGTCTCAAGTTTATTAATTCCATCTAAACATCAAATTCGCACGGAAATAAACAATAACTAGACGAGCTGCTCAGACCCTTACAGGACAGAGATTGCTTTGTGCAGATTCACCCAGAAACACATCACGCAGGGAAGCACCGAACACAACGTGATATCTCGTCTCATTCCAGTTATTGGTGTGAGTGCTCTCAGAGTAATTCAAGGGCTTCCTTGACTCGTCATACGATGCCTCTGCAGCTATTACAGTGCATTAGAGGGAGAGTGTGCATGAAAACTGTGGATCACATTGTCAGAGTTGTTTATGCTTCTCTGTTGGTGCTGATGCAGGAGTGACAGGTGGGCATCTGCTCTCTGGAGGAGGAAAATAATCATCCACAAGGTCGTGTACACGTGTTTTTAAGGCCCAAACGGACGACTTACAAGATGGATAATCAGACCATACTGAAAAATACACAAGTAAACAATTTTATTTTATATTTTAGGCTACTTCCTAGAGGCATAAATCGTTAAGTAGACATTTACTCTAACAACGTAATCCCTGATTTTAGACTTATTTTACTGAAAGTAACCATTATCTTGAAAACAATGCTTAGTGGTTTAGTTGATTTAGTGGTCAGATTTAGGATGTGGCCATTAAATTTTGATAGGTTCTGTACTGTGGGCCCCATAAAGAGACATTTAGTCTGTGGACCTCATAAATATAGTTTAAAAAAATGCCTCTTGGAACAGAATCCTTCTCTGAAACCTTAGATGAGACAGTAAACGTCTCGTGGACCACCCATCTCCTGTTAAATCTCTGGGAACAGATGCTTGGTGCTAAAGTGTGCACTGTGCATGTCCAAGGTTGTATTTATTTTACTGATGCAAGCAGATTTTCATATCCTAAAGAAAGTATCAAAGGTGCAGGAAAGATTATAGTAACAAAAAATGTTGCATTTCATGAATACATTTTGCTAAAAAGGCCAAAACTGCAGCAGAATGAAGCAGAATCCATAGATAGAAGCTAAAAAAGTAGCACTTTAGCTAAAATCTAAATACTGTAGTGATAGCTAAAAGTAACAAAAGGCTAATTAGAATCTGAAAGTAGCGAAACGATGGCTAAAAGCTTTAAGTAGAATAAGAAGATAAAAAGGAGCAATTATGCTGAAGTTTAAATATAACAAAGTTTCTGAAGGAATTGATGACTTCTCAGTGCATTTCTTATATTTTAATATGAATATTAATTCATTAGTAAGTGAAAATGCTTAAAATGTTTTAATATTAAGATATAAATATTTATATAAGTAATACAAGTGACAAAAAATAGAAGTCAGCATCCATCATCTGGATGAGATTTAATATAAAATAGCATTTTTATACAAAAAATACAATTAATATACATTTTTTTTTATAAAAAATA
>JBBPBX010020445.1:0-19009 GCA_038048925.1 Garcialebias charrua | reverse complement strand
AGCCAGCTAACGTGAGCGAAGATTCTCTAACCCTCCTGGCCCATATAATGGCATAGTTTTCAGATGGGAGTCTTGAATGAACAGCGATGCAGCATGTTGCAGTGTGTGTGTGTTTGTGTGTGTGTGTGTTGGTTTATGTGTCATAGCAGGCCAGACTACGTACCGCTAAACCACATTAACAAACCTGTGTGTGTATGTGTGTGTGCGCACGCTGATCGAGGGAGGCAGCCCCGCTGTGTGTGTGTGTATGTGTGTCCGCTGCGAGTGACATCCGCTCCCTCCAGCGCGCGCGCACAGGGGGAGGGAGGGAGACGTCAGGGAGTTGTACATTTATTACAGAGGAAAAATTAAAAATGACACGACAACTTGTACACGTCTGATCTGTCCCACAATAAATACGTCGCGGTCCAGTTCAGCTCAGCTATACAGGGCTCTGGGTGGCAGTAACGCGAGTTCAGACATCCTCGTCTGCCTTTGGAGGGCGGAGTTAATGTAAACAGATCTTTGAAGGGCGTGGCCACGAGATCTCATTATCATAAACCAGTCGTTCAAAACGAAAGTTAAAAATGGCAGAATTAAAAAGGGTATAATTGATTATCTAAGAATTATTTTATGTATTAAATTGAATGAACATTGTCTGGATAGCCCAAAGACATACCATAAAAATTTCAAAGACATACCATAAAAATTTAAAAAACCTATCTGTGGTCTCCTTTAAGGATTTAAGCAACCTTGGAAATACTGGCACCATTAAAAACCCTTTGGTGACAAAGTCAATTGAAACTAAACTTCCTGAAGCTTTGAAGAAGGAGTGGCTCGTTTATGCAGCGATAAAAGGAATGCAGTGATGCCAGAGAATCGATTTGATCACCTCCTTGCATTTCTGAAAGACCAAGAAAAGATTCATGAGCAACTAGAGCAATTGAGAGAGGAGGAGTCAAGCAGACGAGAAACCCAATGGGAACAAAAACACACCAGAACCAAGGCAGTCAAAGCAGGTGATGACTTTGCAAGATGTGTTGTCTGCGGCGATGGAAAGCATAGAAAAAACTATATTTTTGCAATCAATTCAAAACATTAACAATAACTGAGAAAAGAGCTGCTGTCAAAAAGGTAGGAGCATGCACCAAGTACAGTATTTGGAAATACATGATGATGAATCATACTGCAAACCTAGGTTTTTGTGCAAGAACAAGACTACAGGAATGGAGAACGTCCACATCATTATTATCTATGTCCAAGTTCTGAAGTTAAGAAGAGCAATGCAGTCCAGAGGAGGAACCAAATCAGTCTGGAGAAAGACAAAAGTAGCAGAAAGTACACAGAGGATCAAGAAGAATTTCTTAAGCAATTGTCACCTGAGTTGGCCAAACATTGCAGAGGTGTATTTTCAAATACTGCATCTAGAGCCTTCAATTCAAGTCACAATCAGTCAAATCTCTTGATGGATAGTGGAGTGCAGGAACTGCCAGTGTTAATGATGCTTCTTGAAGTAACTGCAAATGCTGGACAAAAGATTGGCACATTAGTCGATTTGGCGTCGGATACAAATTACATAACACACAAGGCTGCAAGGAGATTGAAACTACAAAGTGAGGACATCACTTTCATTGTCCATGGAGTTGGAGGAATGAAAGTTTGTGTGGAAACGAAACGTTACCTCCTGAAGATTTGTGTCAAAAACTCTGGAGGCACCTTAAGATCCTACCACCTTGTTTGTTATGGACTTGACAGCATTGCAGACATCCATAAGCATGTTAAAGCAAAACAGCTGCAAAGATTTTTTCCAGACGTACCACTGAATGAGCTTGCAAGACCCAGAGAAATAAGCTTACTCATAAGCCATAGGGAAGGTCAGTTGACACCACAAATAATTAAAGTTGTGGGGAACCTTGTACTGTGGGATGGCCCCTTAGGGAAAGTGGTTGGAGGAACACATCCAGAACTGTTTGAAGAATTTGCCATGACAGTTCATACAACCAAAACTCATTTTGCAAGGTCCATGAGAACAGCTGCTGTGAAATATGAAGAAATCATTCATGAGATCCCACAACATTTGTCATTACATCATCAGGTCTCCATTCAACTCAAGGTTTCAAAGACTGCAACTTCAAACCAAGATTCCTTGGAGTGGTGGAGATAGAACAGTATTGGCGTGGCTTGTGAACCTAAGTGTGGAGGCTGCCGTTGTGGAAACTGTCAGCCGGGAGGAAAAGCGATGACGCGTGCTGAAGAGAGAGAGCTTGAAATAGTGAAGGAAGGCCTTACCTACAATGAAGGAGACAACCAAACAGACAAACCTCACTGGCATGCTAGGTACCCATGGTTGGAAAATCCAGTATCCTTGCCAGACAACAGAAATGCAGTCAAAGCTACATTTTCTAGAACAGAGAAGCAACTTACTAAAGAACCCGACTGGAAAGCTGCTTATGCTGAACAAGTGCATGACATGCTTCAGCGTGGAGCTGCAATTAAATTGTCTGAGGAAGAAATCAGTAGATGGAATGGCCCAGTGTGGTATGTAAGCCACCTAATTGCTTCAAATCCACACTCGGTGACAACTCCTGTAAGACTTGTGTGGAATAGCAGTCATAAATTTAAAGGGATAAGTATGAATGACCTGCTGTTGAAAGGCCCAGATGTCCTAAACCAGATCCAAGCTGTCCTGCTAAAGTTCCGAGAAGGAGCTTGTGCTGCTTTAGGAGATGTAAAGAAAATGTATAATTCTGTTTGGTTGGAAGAAAGAGAAGTTCACCTGCACAGATTCATTTGGCGTGATTCTGAAGATGAAAAGGTTGGAGATTATGCAATTACAAGAGTGAACATTGGAGATAAACCTGCAGGATACATTACACAGCTGGCGATGCGAGAAACTGCAAATTTACCCTCATTTACTCATCTTGAAGAGGAGCGGCGAGTTATTCAGAATAACAGCTATGTTGACGACATTCTGACGTCCCACAATGACCCAGAGAGGTTAAAGGAAATCACAGAAAATGTGGAGCGCATTCTTAAAGCTGGAGGTTTCAAACTTAAACCCTGGGCGTTTTCTGGGCAAAGTGGGAGGAAAGATTGTAACAACAAACAGGATGAAGCAGGAAAAAAGACTATGGTTCTACCAAACCAGATGCGGGACGAGGATAAAAAAGCACTCGGTCTGGGGTACATTGTGGAGAAGGATAAGCTCTATGTCATGGTCAGCATGAATTTTTCAAAAAAGAGGAAAAAAATGTGACTTGGACAAAACCTCCAGTTGGACCAAGTCAGGAGTCAAACACCCAACCCTTTGACAAGACGAGAGCTTCTCAGCCAAGTGTCTGGTCTGTATGACCCAATTGGCTTGGTGTCCCTTGCAAAGCGGAAGGGGGCAATCTTGGTGCGGAAAGCCTTCCAAGAGGCAAAAAATGTGAGTAATCAAGTAAAAGACACCTAGGATTTAGCACTCTCAAATGATCTTAGAGAAGATGCAATCATGCTCTTTGAAGAGTAGACTCAGCTTAGTAAAATCCAGTTTGAAAGAGCATTAACTCCCTTTCATGACAACAGTGACCCTTTAGCGATTACATTTTCAGATGGAAGTGGATATGCTTATGGAGCAATGTTGTATCTAAGGTGGGGATCAGGTCAAGATCCAATCATCAGGCTGGTGGAATCCAAGGCTAAGCTAACTCCACTGGATCAAAAGGGTGAGGCTGTTAAAGCAGAAATATGTGGAGCGGTGTTCGCATCACGATTAAAGAAGTACTTTGAGATGCACAGCCGAATCAAAATTGAGAGGTGGTATCACCTCATCGATAGCCAAACAGTGCTTGGAGCAATTCAAAGAGAGAGCTATGGGTTTCAATCATTCTTTGCAAATAGAATTGGAGAGATCCAGAGCAACACAAGAATCCAATATTGGTGATGGATTCCTGGGGACCAAAACATTGCTGACATCATTACCCGAGGAGCCAGCCCTCAAGATCTTGACATTGATTCTAAGTGGCAGCAAGGCCTAGCATTCCTAAAATCTCCAGTTGAAAAGTGGCCAATCAAATCATCTAAACAACTGACCATCAATGCAAAAGAAAGTATCACCAAATTGCAAAAGAAGGCATTTGTTGCTGTAACCACGAGGACTGGGACAAAGGAGTCAGAACTCAAACAAGAACTGCCTTATAATCAGACAGAGGTCTCGGCAAAGAAACAGCGGCCATCAATATCCATACAGAACCTGACAAACGTTAACCGCTTTAGCAGTTTGGCACGACTAGTCAAGACAATTGTCTGGGTTTGGAGAGCGGCAAAGAAATTCATCAGGAAAAATCAAGCTGCAAGTAAACCAAAGTGGGAGGCAGTCTGCTCAACTGGGGTAATCTCCGTTAGAGAACGACAAGATGCTCTCAGGGACATTTTTCTTGCTGCTCAAATGGGTGCCAACTTTCCCAACACAACCACAGATAGGTTGGTAGTTTATCAAGACAAAGAGTCTGGATTAGTCTGTGGTGGCAGAATACAGACCTTCAGAGAAGACAGAGTTACAGTTCCCATCATACCCCATGATGTCTGGGTGTCAACAATGTTGGGTTGAGAAGCCCACAATATTGCACATGACGGATTTGCAGGAACCCTCTTGAGGATGAGACAGAAGGCCTGGGTTGTAAAAGGACAGAAAATTGCCCAAAAGATCGTTGATACTTGTAGAGGAACATATAGAAAGTCAAACCAGAGAGGAATAAAACTCCAGATGTACCAAGTACGACAACAGGATTATGATCTTCCCAATGTTTCATGGAAAGATCGAGTGGGAGGTGTGAAGTCAAATAAGAAAAAAAAGGGGAAAAAAAACTTGCAGTCACATGGACCTAAAAGTGGGATGGACAATGAGAGAACAGGAAGCAGAAGAAAAGAGGAAGAGTGAGTCAAACAAATGGTAGTGGTGGACTCTTGACAAGAGATCTTAGTCAACCTGTGTGGAACTGGATGAATCTGTGAATGGGGTGAAGAGGCAGCCGGTAAGACTAACCATATTGTTTGTAAGATTGAACTTTAAGGCTTCCTACATTCCTCCAGCTGGGCTTCCAGGGTGTCGGTCGGCTAATTAGCACCCATTTAGCAGCAACATATACAGTATGAACTGAATATGAACTGAAGTGGTAGATTGTGGTGGAGAAACCTGGTGTTGATTAATTGTTTGTTTATTATTGAACTGATTGTTGTGTTGTTGGGTGGTGGATTTGGATGTTAAATTAACTCAAAGTTATTTATATTAAATATTTATGATTGACATTGAAAAGTAGATGTGTAATAAATGTAAATGTTATGTAGAAGGAAATATTAACCTGAAAAGCACTTGAAAGTTAAAGAGTTTAAGTAGTTACTGGTTCATTTAATTTTGACTACTTTGTGGGTTTAATCCACAATGGGTGCTCAATATTATTTATATTATTTATTTTCTATGTATTGAGTGAAAATAATTTATGTAAACTTTTATTTAGAAGTACAGTATTTTCTGGTGTATAGGTCGCACCTGTGTATAGGTCGCATTGTCCAATTATCACCAATAGATTGGAAAAATCCCTAGATAGGTCGCACTGGTGTATAGGTCGCACCTACGTTTAGCTCTGCTGCAAATGTCTGCCACAGGAGCGCACAGCAAGGCTTTTAAGAAGATTAACACTTAAAAACAATTATTTGTTTGATAAAAATTATAGCAAATATATGTCTGAGCTGAACTTTTCCTTAATAAATGAACGTAATTGTGAAATGAGCTGGATTTAAAAATTTGTTTCACCGAAAGTGATAACAAGCCATATATAGGTCGCACCTGAGTATAGGTCGCAGGCCTTGAAAAAAACCATAAAAAGGTGCGACCTATACACCGGAAAATACGGTAATTGTATGTTCCTTTGGGTTTGTTTAACGGTTTTTACCTGCTTCTTGACCAAATAGGAGCATTTCCTGACACTAATAAATAAATGGTGGTCAAAAAGAAGAAAATTGCTTGGTCCTTTGAGTAAGACCCTGTTAAATCAAGTTTGCGTTAATTTATCCATCCCTTCTCAAGTGGAGAAGCTGTACAGTTTAAGAAGATAACTTGACAACCACGAAGGGGCGAATCAGAGTCTGTGTTCTTACTTTTGTGACAAGGGGACGGGTTACAGGCAGTATTTGTTTCTCCCCAGAAAATCCAACCACCTCCACTGACCTTTGTGACAGTCCGCAGTCAGGTGGGGTGTGAGTTATTGTTGAAAATGTCGCTCCTATGTCAAGTATGAACTGCAAGTTTTCAGTTCTTGCATTCACTTGTAATGTTAGGTGTACTCCATCCCAAATACTGAGGACTTTCTGTGAGGTGTTTCATTGTTGTTGTAAGCCTCTTCCCCCTGACATGAGAGGAGGCTGTCCTACCTGTTGTTAGAATGGTGGTTGACCACTCATCTGCGGATAAACTGGCGGTGGTGGGCCCATGGGCTGTTGGAATGTCAGCTGCTGTCCCCACATTGGCTGTTGGGGTTGTCTAAACTTGTAAAAGCAGTCCCTCGCCCAGTGTCCTTGTTAGCCACAGATGAAACAGACATCACCCTGCAGTCCCTATTGTAGAACACCTGTGCTCCATCCCCTTGTGCGCCCTCTTGCGCCTCCCTTCCCAGTCCAGCTCCTCTTGCTGGATGTCCCCCTCTGGCCTTCAATTTTCAGACCACTGTTGTACAGCAACTAACCCAAAGGCCTCTACTACCTCTTTACTGTCTCCCTGTACTGCTTGTACAGATAACTGTTTTTTGTCTTTACCCTTCTTGCAGTCGTTGTGTTTATGTCTGGCATCACACAGCTGAAGTCTAATCAACTGGATTTTCATATTCTCTAGCTCTGCCGCCTCTTTATCACCTTGCTTCTTAGCATAGTTCAAAAGATGTATTACATTTCTTTCCCACCGTTCAGGTGAACCACTTCAGTTCTGAGTAAAGATATTCTAAGGTGAGGTGTGTGTTGTGTTTTGAACATGTGCACAGAAAAGGAGGGGTAAATAAGACATTTTACATTTATCTGGCAACCCTACGTCAGCTGCATTCATCGTGCATGCAGTGTCTGTATAACAGTTAGTCCTAATTGGTGAATACACTAAAGTCTCTTTGGACCCTGGATTTTATTAGTTTTGCTCCTACATGCAGAAAAACTTTGGACTACAGCTGCATGGAGTGTACATGTGCCACTTCACACTTGGAGCATGTCACTCCTCTGTGGGAGAGTTCCCCTGAAAATCACCACTCTGAGACCTGGATTAAGAAACCATAATACTTTTTGAGATCGGCCAGTAGATCGTGATTGATGATCACCCTGGATCAGCTGCTCCTGACTGAACCAAACACCAGGTATGATTTCATGGGAGACTGGGCTTTTGGGGTGGTGAAGCCAAATTTGTTAAACAAATTGACTTTGCACATCAGACGGGCATTCCCCTTAGCTGATTTAAAGTTTTTCCTTAAAACTTGTTTATATTTTTTGCCTTTTAATAAACATTGTTTTTGTTGTTTTAGCATTTGGTTTTAAACAAACTCAACTGACATGATTTGGTGCAAAAGAACAGCGGTTCTGCTCCAGTCTTACTTCAAATCAAAGAACTTCTCAACATATTTTCAAGGCTCAAACAACAAATACGAGCAACTTATTTAGGCCACTTATCTCTGGAATGTTTTCCTTTTCATTCAAACGTCATAATCATAGGGAAATAGTGGAAATTAGGTGGATTATTACCGTACATTAAGACTTTTGCGTTTAAACTCCGTTTGTTTTAGCATGATCAGCGTTTGAAACATTTAAAGTTTCGATGTGGAGATCTTTATTCTGCATAAATAAATGACACAGACTCACATTGGTGCAATGTTTAATTGATTATGATTATTACTGTGAGTATTCATTTATGAAATGCATTATTTTCATCAGTATTGATGCACTGAACTAAATTAAAATGATTGTGTTAAAGAACACCTCTCCTCTCTCACGTTCGGGAAACAGCACAGAGTTTGTGAGGTGATGGGTTGAGTGTCAAGACCCCACATGGAGTCAGATCCAGATCTTCTGGGGACACTCCAGGAGCAGGAGTGAAACGGAAATGCTGCAGGAGGGTGGTGAAGAAGATGAAGAGCTCCATCCTGGCCAGACTCTCTCCGAGACAAATCCTGCGACCTGCAGTGAATGAACAAACAGAAAATCTGTGGACGTCTGATGTGCAGCTTTGGTCGAGATGTCTGAACTCAGACGAACCTGCAGAAAACGGCATGAAGGCATCTCGCTTCACAAATTTCCCATCTTTGTCCAGAAAGTGAGCCGGATGAAAGGTGTCTGGTTTCTCCCACTCACTGGGATCGTGCAGGACAGACATGAGGGAAGGATAAACTGCAGTTCCCTGCAAAAACAACCAGAAACAGGCTTGAAAATGGCATTTGTCTTTAAATTATAGCTGAAGTTGTCACATTTTTAAACAAATGTTCTATTGTAAAAATGTGTCATGAAATAAAATGAGAACTGCAGTGAAAAAAGTCAAGTAAAAACATTGAAGATAAAAAATACAACTCTGTTATTGAACAAAACAGTCAACTCTGAATAAATCAGACAAAATAACAGTTTTAAATTTTAACTATTACACAATTCAGATCATCTAAAAAAGCTAAGTCTGGTCCTCTGGACATTCAAAAAACAGAACAAAGCAACAACAAAAAAATAGAAACGTTTCGTCTTTCGTCCGAAAGACTTCCTCAGTCTGAGGTGCTGTATTCAGCTCAGTCTTATAAATAGCACCCTCTCACAGTGGATCAACCAGTTGGCTGATGACAGCCGAAACCAGCTGCTCACATGATCAAGGAGGACCATCAGCCTAACGATGGATCGTTAGCACCCTGATGGTTGTTTGCTATTCACAGAGGGCTGAGTGATACTAGCAATAACAGCATTGTAAGAGGGGGACAGTTGAACCCGGAGGCCTCCACCTCTGTTTAATGATGGACGGTTTCTTTTCACAAAGATGGCCTCCTTTACTCCTCTCTCAAACCATTGTTCCTCTCTATCAAGGATGTGAACATCTTCATCCCTGAAAGAGTGACCGCTGGCCTGGAGATGAGTGTAGAGCCAGCGGTCACTCTTTCAGGGATGAAGATGTTCACATCCTTGATAGAGAGGAACGATGGTTTGAGAGAGTAAAGGAGGCCATTTTTGTGAAAAGAAACCGTCCATCATTAAACAGAGGTGGAGGCCTCCAGGTCCAGGCCTCAAACTTAGACATTTTATTATTTTAAGAAAAAAATACAAAGGTAATTTTGAATTGACTTATGTCAACAAAGTTTAAAATAACTTATTTTTTGTCACAACTTGTACAATTATTTAGAGTAAACATTTAAAATGTTAAAATGTGGCTTTATGAGAATTATAAATTATTGAAATCTGTTTTTAGCTACTTTGAAACATTTTCCTGACGTACTCTGATGCATGTTCAATAATCCAGGTAGAAAAATCTAAAAAAAGCTAAGTCTGGTCCTCTGGACATTCAAAAAATAAAAGAAAACAAAGCAAAAAAAATGTAGAAAAGTTTCATCTTTCGTCCGAAAGACTTCCTCAGTCTGAGTTGCTGTGTTCAGCTCAGTCTTATAAATAGCACCCTCTCACAGTGTTACACAACCAGTTGGCTGATGACAGCCTGACGTCTTTTCCTGACGTCTTCAGAATTGAGGTTGGATTAACAAATTAAAACTTCTCAAATAGTTTTGTTGTGTGGTTACAAAAACATGAGTTAAAACTTTAGATGGTAATTTGTTTAACCCTCCTGTTATGTTTGTTTCTGAGGTACAGCAATAATGTTCGTGGGTCAATTTGACCCGGGGAGTGTTTAATCATGTAATAGTGTCAGAAACCCAAAAAATCCTCCAAAACCTTTTTGTATCTGATTATTAACTCCAATACTAACCATGTCAGTCAATATTTGTGCAATGATGTTTTTTTTATTTCTCATAAATAAAGGATAATGACGACTAACTCATTTGGACATAAACAATGTGATTTACATTTTTTATGTTTGCTGAAAAAACCTACACACAAAAAAACAATAATTATCCTTGAAATTGATTTTTGTAAAAAAAATTATGTTACATTTTATTTTATTTTTTTCAAAGGGTGATCTTTATAATTGAACTTGAAACACATTTACTGTTCTGGGTCAAATTGACCCGCTCATTAAAATCAAGACAAATGAGTCATGAAGATTTGTGTGGGTGGAGTTTTCCCACGGGAACAGAAAAGGTTCCCGTCAAAAGTTGTATAAACACCTGCTTTCTCACAGTTTCCTTGTGAAGTAAAGAGAATAGTGAGAAAGTGGGTTTATGTGCATGCATGTGTGCATGTGTGTGTGTATGTGTGTGTGTGCGTGTGTGTGTGTGTGTGCGTGCGTGTGTGTGTGTGTGTGTGCGTGTGTGTGTGTGTGTGTGTGTGTGTGTGTGCGTGTGTGTGTGTGTGTGCGTGTGTGTGTGCGTGCGTGTGTGTGTGTGTGTGTGTGTGTGTGTGTGTGTGTGTGTGTGTAGTGAAATATGTCTCATAGTTTCAAGGAAACAAATAGAATTGGAAATGTTTTTACCCTTTTTACCATTCATTTTGACTGCCGGGTCAAATTGACCCGAACAGTATCGATGTAACAAGTAGACGCAGAGAGTGGTACAAATGTGTAAAGTGAATCATTTTCAATTTATATGTTGATTGGAACTATTAAGACAAATAGAAAAAGTTTCATGCAGAAAAAATATTTTTAACTATTTTTAAAAAAAATGTAAACTTTAAAACGGGTCAATTTGACCCGTAACATAACAGGAGGGTTAAATACTAATTTAAAGCTTTCAATTTGACACAGTTTTTACCTTTAAAAGGGTCTTTTTTACAACATGTGATCATTACTGTTGCACTGTACTGGTATAAAAACAAAAAGCTGAGTATTTTCTCCATAGTCAGTCTTTTACTTGTGTTAGTCTCATTTATTTGTGACAAAAAAAAAAGATGGATCTGATTACCGGTAACCTGTTTTGTTTGTTTGTCTTTTAAGATTTGGAAGAATATCTAAAAATAAGTACACTGAACTGAAAAACTGGTTCAAATGAGAATGACATGATATTTATTTTGTTTATTTAAATACATCAGCTTTAGTTCTCTTTCTCACCTTTTCAATAAAATATCCATGAAAGTAAATGTCTTTGCTGGTTTTGTGGGGAAGTGAGTTGGGAAGGATGTTGCCCAGCCTTTGTGTCTCATGGATGACGGCATCGATGAAAGGCAGGTTCTTCTTGTCAGCAACCTGCACCTGACGCTCTCCTATGACCCTCTTCAGCTCCTCCTGGACCTGGTCTTGTTGATGAAACAGGAAAAGATTAGCTGAGCTATTCACACAGACATTAAAGACCGTGTAAAGTGAAATTAAATGTGTGTTTTGAGTATGTCACACGGCATAAATATGTGTTATTAATCACCCATATAAATCTGACTGATTAAAAACATTGTTTTCCTTATAAAATTAAGTCTCAAAAATAATGAAAAATCATAATTGTGCCCTGGTCTGAAACGCTGGGGGCGTGTCAGCGCGTGGGCGTGGTTTCAGCGCAGTACTGCCCCCGTGTCCTGCCCCCTGAAGATGTTCGCGAAGGCTGGCAGCCTAATTGGAGTTCTCCAGCCCTACTCATTTGAACCTCCAGATAAAAATATAGGAAACCAAAGAGGTCAGTGAAAAGCAATTGTCAGCACTTGTCCACTCTGTTTGTCAGTGGCTGTGCGCGGGGGACGGTGTGTGTGGCTGTGCGCGGGGGACGTGAGGTCCACTCTGTGTGTCCGCGGCTGACAGCAGCAGAGATCAAGTAAATTAAATAAATTAAATAAAGTCACCAAGCGGGTGCCCTGACCATTGCGACATCCAGGGAAGATGCAGGAACGAGGCATAATTGATTAGCTAGCTAACAATGAACAAAATATCTATGCTATTGCTATCTGATGCTATCTGCGATTCGCGAGTGAATGGCTCCACTCTTCTTCTTCTTCTTCTTGTGTTTAATGGCGGGTGGCATCTAACGTTAAGATGCATTATCGCCATCTACTGTGCTGGAGTGTGGGCCAGAGTATTTAAATGAATGGAATGGTATTTAAATGAATGGCTCCACCGATGCGAAGAACTAATTTATACGGCTGGAGCTGCAGGGGGTGGGGCTTTAGACCGCGTGACGAAACGCTGTCACATTTAAACCACGCCTAAAAAATCCTGAAGCAGACATATCTTTAAACAAAGTTTGATCTATAACTCCAAAATTAATTGAGCTACAATTTTGAGACTTTTTACTCATTTACAAGATTACAATTATGACATTTATAATGTTTATTGAAGAAAATATTGAAATTCACTTTACACGGTCTTTAAACAGCTCTGCTTTATGGACACACTGTGGATCACAGTCTTCACTTCAGGGAAGTTTTAGCTGTATCCGGCTTTTTACCTTGTATCTTTGGATATTTGGCCATGAAGAGAAGACCCCATCTGAGCGTGGTGGATGTTGTTTCAGTGCCGGCGACGAACAGGTTTGTGACGGTTATTAAGAGGTTTTGGTCGTGGAAGTAACTGTTTTTAACACCAGATTTCTGCAGACAGTTCAAGAACATTCTAGATATATAATAATAATAATAATAATAATAATAATGAATTCAATTTATAACGCACTTTTCATTAGTGAAAATCTCAAAGTGCTACACACATTGAATGCTACACACATTCATACACCGGTAGCGGCAGACTACCATGCAAGGTGCTTTCCAGTCCTACCGGGAGCAACTCGGGGTTAAGTGTCTTGCCCAAGGACACAACAACACATGGTGTGGGGAACCGGGATTCGAACTGCCAACCTTCCGATCGGGGGACGACTGCCATTACCACTACGCCACGGCCGCCCCGTGATATATAAAGTATCCAGTCTTTATTTAAGTATCAGAATACAAATATAATATCAATTAGATTAACAACTTGTAAAAAAAAAACTGCTTCCCTTTGCTGAGACCAAGGAATAGTATTTTATTATTTGTTGAAATTTGGTTTAAAAAAATGTGATTCAAGACTTTGAGGAATTGTTTCCTATTTAATTACTGTTTCTTCAAACTAAGGATGAAACTCAAAATCAAACTCAGGTTTAGATAAACATCTTCTCTTTTTCTTACAAGGTTGAGTCAGGTCCTCTGGATGGATTCTTTTTTGTTGAAACTGTAGGAGTTGTGGTTTTCATCCCTGCTATCTAGCTCCATCTGGTGGTGTGTTTGTCTGTTTTCCCTTGATCCTCTGTTTCAATCCTTATAGGGTTTGTGTTTCTTTAGTATCTAGCTCCATCTTGTGTCTTGTTTAGGTCTTGCATCCTCTGTCACTTTCTTTGGCATCTGTGATTACTCACAGGTGCCTTCACTTTGTCTAATTGGTGTTTCCTGTATTTATTATTTATGTGTTATTTAAGCCTGTGTGTGTCTCTTACCCCTCATCCTGGCATTGTCTTTTTTTCACTGGTGATGACTGGTCTGTATCGTGAGTATCCCCTGATCATTCTATGTTTGTTTTTCTGCCCTGTCAGCTCTTTTGTTTTGTGAATAAATTCTTTATTTTATAATAATAATTATAAATAATAATTAATTCAATTTATAACGCACTTTTCATTACTGAAAATCTCAAAGTGCTACACATATATTGAATGCTACACACATTCATAAACCGGTGGCGGCAGACTACCATGCAAGGTGCTTTCCAGTCCTACCGTGAGCAACTCAGGGTTAAGTGTCTTGCCCAAGGACACAACGACACATGGTGCGGGTCCCGGGAGTCGAACCGCCAACATGTTATTTTATATATCTGTCCTGAGTTTTTGTCTGCTTGCTTGCACCACTGGGTTCACTAGCACCAGCCTGTTGTGATAGAAACATTTGGTCTTTTATCCAAAATACTTCTTCTGTCGTCTTCTCTTCTTGTTTTTTTTCTATTTTATTGTCTACTGTACGTAACTTATTATCTGAGCCACTGTTAAATCAGAGTCAGAGTCAGAGAGTCAGAGAATCTTTATTGTCATTTGCACCGCATGTGGTACATGTGATGAAACGAGATTATGTACACAGGGTCCCAGTTACATCAAATGAGCAACTTTTTATTTTTACTTGAAACTTTTTTAAACTTGGAGTTCTACTTGTGGACGGTGGAAGAAATACTTCTTGGACCTTCTCAATCCCACCAGTAGGTGTTCCATGGAAGTTGAGTCATGGGACTTGGGGGTTAGTCCATCCACAACCGGGGCCAAGACCGTCAGGGTAGTTAAAAAACTCCAGTGAGCTGCTGACTCCCGGGGGCAGGATTAGATCCACCCTGAGTTCCTCAAGTCTCTGGATGTTGTTGGGCTGTCTTGGTTGACCCGCCTTTACAACATTACATGACAGTGGGGGCAGTGCCACTGGATTGGCAGACTGGGGTGGTTGTTCCCCTCTTCAAAAAAGTAGGTTGGATGACATGATTCAACTTTTTTTGTGGTTGGAGAGAGTGTTTCAGTTAAGAACCACAATGAGGTCAGCAGTTGTTCACAGGGAGTGCACGGCTCATCAACGTGTAATGCTCCAAGACTGGCCATATGTCCAAGCAGAGTTCCAAAGGGATTGCCCTTGGAAGACTAAAATGGCTGAGCCAGTTATAATCGTGGTCCAGAAAATCCCCTTTGTCTCTAAATACACGCTCTCTGAGTATCACTCCATTTGCCATGTCCTCTAATAAAAGTTAAACCCATTGTTCTTAAAGGCATTTTCTGCTCCACTTTGTGCAGCTTTTATAGCCACTCATCCACTTTCATTCATGTGGATGTATTAATTCTTCATCATTTGTGTCCGGTGTGTACAATGTTGTTTTCACATCATTAAGAGTTTCCCAGTTCCACCTCTGTCACCAATGGACCAAAGAAACATGTGTATGGCAGCCATAAAGTTGGCACGGGCATTTCCACTGTCATTTCATTCTTGATACATCTGAAGTTTTGTGTGCAAAAGGGCGTACGCCATATTTTTGTGCGTACGCACCCTTTTTACACAAGGCCCCGGGCCAGTGAACTGATTCATTAAAGCATTTAATCTATAAAACCTTTCAAACATTAATACAAACCTCCAGATTTTGCTTGCGGACCATGAAAGCATCAACAAAACCTCTGCACATCTCTGGATTCAGGGTCTCTTTCAGCTGACGGAAGAGAGTTAAGTTTTTCTTTTTGGTGGTCTCAGAAACTTTAAGAATTTCCTTCCTGGTTGAGACCCATTTAAGGAGCCATGGAAATATGTTGTAAACCTTCAAATAGAACAGTTTTATGAGTGGGTGTAAAACAGAATGTGGGGAAAGTTCAAATGTAAATTACAGCAGTTAATGTTTAATAAAGCTTCTAAGAAGTTGTAGTACCAAAGGATGATGTGTGCTGTCATACCTGGATGGTTGGAGAGCCAGTGATTCTGATGTTTCTGTTCGTCCGGTCCACCATGCTTGTAAACTCCGGATCATCGTATTCAAACCTGCTGCCGTAGACCATGGAGGAGATGATGTTGGACACAGCATAGTTTATTGGTTGCATCGTCTCAAAAGGTTTTTCTGAAACAAAGAAGACGGCAATAATTCAATCTGATGTTTTGACGATTCAGTCATTTGAAATCAAATAAAATAAAATAACAAGTGCTACACCAATGTCCCTCGTCATTAAGGGATTTGAATAGTGAATGTTTGTAGTTTCCAAGATGAGTGTTTTTCTGGACTGTAACAGAACAGGGAATGCAAGTAGGTGTAGATGAGGGGTGGCCACCATAAATTAATCCTGTCTCACAAGTGATATTGTTCCACTGTAGTGTATTTAATGTAAAACAATTAAACACAACATTTGATATAATAGCGCTGTCAGAGACATGGCTCAATGATGAAAATGCAAGTTTTAACATTGAAGAGTATGAATTGTATTATACGAACAGAAATAGTGGAAGGGGTGGTGGAGTCGCTCTATTTGTTAATAATGAAATAAAATGTAAATTAATTAGTGAAATGTCAGTAATTGTTGATAATATAATGGAAATGGTAACAATAGAAATAATAAACTAGAATGATAAAAACATCGTAGTAAGTTGTGCATACAGATCACCAGGCTCAAAGATAGAAATATTTACTGATAAAATCATGGAGCTTTTGGAAAAGAATTTTAATAAAAAAGTTTTCTTATGTGGAAACTTTAATATTGATTTAGGAAAAAATAGCATCAGTACATTCATAAATTCAATGTACAGTTTAAATCTCTATCCGTTGATATCCAAGCCTACAAGAATTACAACTCATAGTGCCACAATAATTGATAATATTTTCGACAAATATAACAAATGGGGATGTGATAGGTGGTATTCTTATTGCTGATCTTAGTGATCACTTACCAATTTCACACTCTATAAAAATGATAAAAATGCCATAAAAGCAATTACAAAAAATAAAAAAAATAAACCCATCCAAAAAAACGATAGATTAAAGGATGACTTAGATAAATAAAATTGGGGAAATGTGTATGATGATTATGTGAATACATCATATGATGAGTTTATGAATATTTTAGTAACTCTATATGAAAAAAATTGTGTGCAAAAAAATTATACTAGGAAAAATATTGTTGACCAACCATGGATGATGAAAGGATTGAGAAATGCTTGCAAAAAAAGAACTACTTGTATTCATGCTTTTTAAAATCAAGAACACAAGAATCTGAAGAAAAATATAAGAAGTATAAAAATAAATTAGTAGCGATTATAAGAAAACACAAAATGGAATATTATAGTGAATTATTAAATAAAAGTAATGGTGATATTAAAGCAACATGGTGAGTAATGAATAATGTTCTGAAGAATAATAAATCAAAGACTGGTATTTTACAACATTTTGTGAAAAACAATGATGAAATCTATGATGATAATGAAATTGTAAATGGATTTAATCAATATTTCGTGAATGTTGATCAAGCCTTGCAGCCAAAATACCAAAAGTAAATAATAAAGTGAACCATTCAATCATTGGTTGTGCAAACAGTATTTATCTTAAGGAAACTGACAAAGAAGAAATAATGAATGTAGTGAAAAAATCTTACAGGCAAGAGATCAAAAACTGGGTTGACTTGGACAGATTTTATCACAATCTTTTTAAAGATGGTGTTAAAAGTATATTTAACAATTATAGACCAATTTCCTTGTTACCACAGTTCTCAAAAATAAAAAATAAAAACTATTTGTGATTAGATTAGACCAATTTATTGATAAACATAATACAGTATTCTGAGTAATAGTCAGTATGGATTCAGAGCAAAAAATTCTACGTCAATGGCTCTCATGGAATTAATAGAACAAATAACTACTGCTGTTGATGAAAAACGATATTGTCTTTGTATTTTTGTTGATTTAAAAAAGCATTTGATACTATTGATCATATCATTCTCATTGACAAATTAAGTAAATACTGTATGGTGTTAGATGACCAGCATTACAGTGGGTATCTAGCTATCTGAGAGACAGAAAACAATTTGTGCAAATAAATGATGTAAGATCCGACCTCTGTAATATTACATGTGGAGTCCCTCGGGGCTCTGTACTTGGACCAAAGTTATTTATTCTGTATTTGAATGACTTGGTAAAGGTGTCAGGACTCCTCAAATGTATCCTTTTTGCTGATGATACCACTTTTTTTTGTTTGGGTGAAGATATGGAACAGATGTTGGAGTTGATGACGACATAATTTGTTAAAATACAAAATTGTTTTAAACTTAATAAATTATCATTAAATTTAAATAAAACTAAGTACATGATATTTAGTTAAAAAAAGGAAACTGTTGATGTTCCATTTAAGATTGATGGTGATGAGATCTGTCGTGTGAGTGAAGTGAAGTTTTTGGGTGTTATCATTGATGACAAAATGACATGGAAACATCACATAAATTATGTAAGAATAAAAATAGCTAAATCTATTGCAGTATTATGCTGGTGAAGATTCTCAGTCGTCCAGGACATGATAAAATCAAAAAAGGCGTTCAATACAGAAACAACTGGACTTTATTTGACTAAATAAAGTCCAGTTGTTTCTGTATTGAACGCCTTTTTTGATACTATTGCAGTATTATACAAAGTCAGGAACTTGTTAAATGATGAAGCTCTGTATTTTTTGTATAACACAATTAATGTTCCACACTTAATTTATTGTATTGATGTTTGGGGTAAAGCATGTAAAACATTTACAGAGTCTATTTTTTTGCTACAAAAAAGAGCTGTTAGAATAATCACTATAAGCATTATAGTAATTAATATCCTCAATCAGGCCACTTCTGTTGTGTCTTGAAGACATCAAAGCTTGGATGTCTTTAAACTTTTTAAATTTTAATGAAAAGAAAACAGAAGTGATGGTGTTTGGTCCTAGTGGCTCTTGTGAACCTTGCCCTGTTGATCTTGGCCCTCTGGCACCACATGTAAAGAAAACAGTTTCTAACTTGGGTTTTAAAATGGACAGTGATTTTAAATTAGATTCCCAGATTGGAGCGGTGGTCAAGACCAGTTTTTATCACCTCAGACAGCTGGCTAAGGTAAAGTCCATCCTTACACAGCAGCAGCTGGAAACAGTAATCCATGCCTTCATCACCTCTCGGCTGGATTACTGTAACGCTCTTTACCTTGGAGTCAGCCAGTCCTCCCTCAGACGTCTCCAGTTGGTCCAGAACGCTGCTGCTCGCCTTCTAACTGGAGTTCATAAGAGGGAGCACATCACCCCCACTCTGGCTTCACTCCACTGGCTGCCTGTTCATTTTAGAGTTCATTTTAAGATACTTTTATTTGTTTTTAAAAGTTTAAATGGTCTTGCTCCATCCTACCTC
This sequence comes from Garcialebias charrua, assembly GCA_038048925.1. Lineage (NCBI taxonomy): Eukaryota > Metazoa > Chordata > Actinopteri > Cyprinodontiformes > Rivulidae > Garcialebias > Garcialebias charrua. The sequence goes on along the minus strand of JBBPBX010020445.1, from coordinate 83 downwards.
TCTGAGCTGCTTCACCCATACTCTCCTGCTCGGTGCCTCAGATCAGCTGATCAGCTGCTTCTGGAGGTGCCGAGGTCCAAACG
>JBBPBX010020444.1:6630-32643 GCA_038048925.1 Garcialebias charrua | reverse complement strand
GCGCTCTCGACCTACGGCAACTCGGACATACGAACGTATCATATTTAATAAAAATATGAAAAAAAAAATTTTTGTGTGTGTGTTTAAATGTTCTTAATTTCATGTGTACAGCACTTTGTTGCAGCTGTGGTTGTTTTAAATGGCTTTATAAATAAAGTATAATTATTATTATTATGTTTTATTACAATTTTAAGCGTATTTGCGCGACTTCCGGCCGTTTCCGGAAATGCATCCGTGTCCGCCATTTTACGGTCCCCAAGTGCGGTCAAGTGAGGTCCGCCAGTTATCGGCAGCTGCCAGCTGGCTTTGGAGGACTGTGTGTCCAATCAGAGGTTGCCTCATACGGATAAATTAGATGGAAACACTCGGTGAACTCTGTGGACGTCTCAGGCCCGGAGCAGCAGCCGCGGATCGCTCCGCAATCGCTCCGCGATCGCTCCCACTACGCCGCCCGACATGCTAACGAGCGCAGCTAACGAAGCTAAGCTAAGCGGGCGGGGACACCAAGCCGACAGGCCGCGGAGGGGCCATCTGCGGCCGGGAGCTCGCCTCAATGTCTGCCTTGCAGCCTAAGATGTAGGGGGACACTGAGCTAACGCGGAGAAACGGCGAGCGCCGACACCCTTTGGATGAACTGACAAGCTAACGAGCGCAGCTAACGTGGATCTAACAACAGCTAACGAGTGCAGCTGCGGGCAGCTCGTTTGGATGGATGGACGAACACCGGGGAGAAACGGCTTTCGGTAAGTTATTAAATCTTTTTCTGTCTCCAAATGTATGAAGTTAACATACTAACAGTCCTTTCTGTAAACAGTTTGGACTTCTTGGTGCTTCAGAAAGCTGCGGAGCTCGGACGTAACGCAACGGAGCTAACGCGGCGGAGCTAACAGACAAGAGAAGCTGTAGCTCAAAGTAAGAAATTAATTTTTTATATACATTATGTTCTTTTAAAACGTTTTAAAGTGTTAGGATAGGCGAAGTGCTTGGTAACTGTTCTTTACCGCACATGTACGTGCATCAGTGGTGGCTCGTGCGGTATATATATATAGGTAGTCCCCGATTTACGAGATTTTCATCTTACGAGATAGTCGTAGTAACGGAACTCGCTTGTAAGTCGGGGATTACCTCCATCCATCCATCCATTTTCTTCCGCTTATCCGGGGTCGGGTCGCGGGGGTAGCAACCTAAGTAGGGAGGCCCAGACTTCCCTCTCCCCAGCCACATGGAGCAGCTCCTCTGGGGGAATCCCAAGGCGTTCCCAGGCCAGCCGAGAAACATAGTCCCTCCAGCGTGTCCTGGGTCTTCCTCTGGGTCTCCTCCCGGTGGGACATGCCCGGAACACCTCACCAGGGAGGCGTCCAGGAGGCATCCTAACCAGATGCCCGAGCCACCTCAACTGGCTCCTCTCGATGTGGAGAAGCAGCGGCTCTACTCCGAGTCCCTCCCGGATGACTGAGCTTCTCACCCTATCTCTAAGGGAGAGTCCAGACACCCTGCGGAGAAAACTCATTTCAGCCGCTTGTATCCGAGATCTCGTTCTTTCGGTCATAACCCAGAGCTCATGACCATAGATGAGGGTAGGAACGTAGATCGATCGGTAAATTGAGAGCTTTGCCTTTTGACTCAGCTCTCTCTTCACCACGACAGACCGGTACAGCGCCCGCTTCACTGCGGACGCTGCACCTATCCGCCTATCGATCTCACGCTCCAGTTTTCCCTCATTCGTGAACAAGACCCCGAGATACTTAAACTCCTCCACTTGGGGCAGGACCTCCTCCCCGACCTGGAGAAGGCATGCTACCCTTTTCCGGCTCAAGACCATGGCCTCGGATTTGGAGGAACTGATCCTCATCCCGGCCGCATCACATTCAGCTGCAAACCGCTCCAGCGGGGATTACCTATACTGTATATATATATATATATATATACACAAAGCAAAAGTCTAACCCCAAAAATACACTACACGCGGTCCGTGTCCGCTCCGCTCCGCAGGTCGCAGCTGAGCGAGTCCAAAGTCCACTGCCTCCGCTCAGCTCAGGTCCGCCTGGATGCGCCGCTCCAAGACGCATGCGCGGGAATTGCGAGATCGCGCGATAAATCAAGTGATAAATAATGAAGTCAGAACAAAACAATTCATTCGGTGGAAGAAGGAGAACAACAGTAAAGGCTGCCTTGATCTTCTCTCGTAAATAAGCGACAGGACATGGTTTGAGCAACAGGAAGTGATGTTTACATTTCAGAATAAAATACTTTTTTATTTATTTATTTCTTGTATTGCGTTATTAGGTGTAGTCATAGTCATAAATATAATAGTTTAGTCATAGAATAGTCATAAATGATAGTTTGACAGCATTTTTGTACAAATAAATCCGTATAGAGCTAGGATTAGTCCGCCCGTGGTGATTTTATTTTGTAAATACGGAAGTTGTGCTCGTTCCTTTTCCTGTTGGTGCGACGTAATCTTCAAAAGTTGACTCCGGCACAGCTCCGTCGTCCGGCAGAAATAGAAAATTTTCTAATTTTGACGGACTGCCGTCCGCTCGCCGCAGCTCACCGCCGCCGTGCGGAGCCAGTGTACTTTATCTCATTGATTATAATGGGTGCGTATTTGCTGCGGAGGTCGGACCGGAGCGGGGCGGAGCTGCAACGCGTGTGGTGTATTTTTGGCGCTAGTGTAAAAGTATAAAGTATATNAATATTTATTATTGCAGTCAAATGCCTTCTAACCCCAAAAATACACTACACGCGGTCCGTGTCCGCTCCGCTCCGCAGGTCGCAGCTGAGCGAGTCCAAAGTCCACTGCCTCCGCTCAGCTCAGGTCCGCATGGATGCGCCGCTCCAAGACGCATGCGCGGGAATTGCGAGATTGCGCGATAAATCAAGTGATAAATAATGAAGTCAGAACAAAACAATTCATTCGGTGGAAGAAGGAGAACAACAGTAAAGGCTGCCTTGATCTTCTCTCGTAAATAAGCGACAGGACATGGTTTGAGCAACAGGAAGTGATGTTTACATTTCAGAATAAAATACTTTTTTATTTATTTATTTCTTGTATTGCGTTATTAGGTGTAGTCATAGTCATAAATATAATAGTTTAGTCATAGAATAGTCATAAATGATAGTTTGACAGCATTTTTGTACAAATAAATCCGTATAGAGCTAGGATTAGTCCGCCCGTGGTGATTTTATTTTGTAAATACGGAAGTTGTGCTCGTTCCTTTTCCTGTTGGTGCGACGTAATCTTCAAAAGTTGACTCCGGCACAGCTCCGTCGTCCGGCAGAAATAGAAAATTTTCTAATTTTGACGGACTGCCGTCCGCTCGCCGCAGCTCACCGCCGCCGTGCGGAGCCAGTGTACTTTATCTCATTGATTATAATGGGTGCGTATTTGCTGCGGAGGTCGGACCGGAGCGGGGCGGAGCTGCAACGCGTGTGGTGTATTTTTGGCGCTAGTGTAAAAGTATAAAGTATATATATATAAAAATATATATATATATATATATATATATATATATATATATATATATATATATATATATACAGCAAACCCTCGACCTACGTCACCCGCGACCTACGGCAACTCAGACTTACGATTTTATCATATTTAATAAAAATATGATAAAAAAATATATAATATTATTATTATTTTTTTGTGTGTTTAAATGTTATTAATTTCATGTGTATAGCACTTTGTTGCAGCTGTGGTTGTTTTAAATGGCTTTATAAATAAAGTATAATTATTAATATTACGTTTTTATTACAATTTTATCGTATTTACGCAACTTCCGGTCGCCATTTTACAATTGTCTACTGCGGTCAATGGAGCTCCAGAGGCTACTGTCAGCTGGCTCTAGAGGACTGTGTGTCCGATCAGGGTTGCCTCATACGGATAAATTTGCTGGAAACACTCGGTCAACTCTGTGGACGTCTCAGGCCCGGAGGAGCAGCCGCGGATCGCCCCGCGATCGCTCCCACAACGCCGCCCGACATGCTAACGACAGCAGCTAACAGAGCAGCTAACACAGGCGAAGACACCGAGCCGACATGCCGCGGAGGGGCCATCTGCGGCCGGGAGCTCGCCGCAAATGTCCGCCTGGCAGTCGGGGGACACCGAGCTAACGCGGAGATACAAAGCCGACAGCCTTTTTGAATGAACTGACATGCTAACCATTGCTGCTAATGGCGGGGCCTAACCGTAGCTAACGCCGAGCTTGTTTTGGATGGAGGATTATCGCGGAGAAACGGCTTTCAGTAAGTTTTTTTTTTTCTGGCTCCAAATGTATGAAGTTAAGAAGCTAACAGTCATTCTTTTAAACAGTTTTGACCACGTGTGTGCGTGTGGAGCGTAAGGAAGCTGGGGGAGCTCGGACGGGTGCGAGCTGATGCTAAAAGACGAAGGCAGGCTTTGACCAGCTCAAAGTAAGACATTATATTTTTTATTTATTGTACAGTACTGTATTCATTTACTGTACAGTTCTGTGCATGTTTATGGCCTAGTATGTCTGCTTGTTCAGTCTCATGCCATTAAATATGTGTGCGGCGCTCCGTTAGCGGTATAGCCGCGACCTATGTCAGAAACGCGGACCTACGACAGGCAGGTGTTTTTGGTCCGCGAGGTACGACAACATCGACCTAAGTCACACCCGTAGGTCCCAATCCCTGACGTAACTCGAGGGCTTCCTGTATATATATATACACAAAGCAAAAGTCTAAGTGTAAAAGTAAACCAGTACCAGTAATTGGTGCTCTGGCAAGAAAGTAAACTTACCGTAGAAGTTAATGGTGCAGTAAAAACAGAGAAGTGTGACAGATTTGTAAAACATTTTCTTTGATTTGCTGTGAAGCTGTATTAATTTATAAAATCTGTACCATAAAAAAAAAAACATGCTTGAGAAGCAGCACCCACATCAGAGTTCCTTTTCTATTCTGGAGAACCATATGAGCCGTTAGTAAAAGCATACAGTATTTTATTTTCTCTACATCCCGTCAGGAAACAAAAGGGAAATGTCTTTTGTCAAAGCTTCGATTTCTCTGCGACACCTCTTCTGTGCTTCTCTGTGATTAGGTTCAGAGCACATCACATGGGGGTGAGGGGCGTGAAACAATTTGTGGTTGTAATTATGGCCTCCCCTCTCCAGAGTAATCATGAGCTATTAAAAGCCAACCTTACTTCTGCCACCCCCCACCCCCAGCAATACCAGCTAACATCCATGGTTCCCCTGGGAGATTGTTGGGAAAAGGTTAACTACCTTCACGACGAGGCAGCTTCCGAACCGTGTTGAAAAGACAGACATTTTAATAAAACATAACGTGAAACAAACGAGACACTTTGTCGTATTGAAAATGGATTCACAAACAATCAGGTATAGAATTCATCAAATTCATCAAAGAGCTTTGGAGAACAGTCAGACTTACAGAAAGTCAAGTCACAAGAACAGAAGTTATTCACGCCTTGTCCCGTCTGACTTTCTGACCTGTTCTTACTTCCTGAAATGAAAAGGTTAGTTTTATTAAAACTCATCAGGGGGTCTCCTACACCTCCCCTCGTTCCCTGTCTCAGTTTTTACCAGAACCGAACCCAGACAGCTAACAGTCTCACAGAAATGAAAACATTTTCAAGGTTTCTTATGATGTGGAGGTGATGAGCATCTCTAGCCAGCTGCTCCTGGGCACCATTGTTCCACAAACAGTGATATAAAAGCATCATACTGTAATATAATGTACAATTACCTTAAAGTAATAAAAGCACTAAACGTTATTAACGTGGTAAAATAATATTGAATGTATCAGGAAGCAGATCAATAAATAATATATTCCCTTCACACCTTTCACTTGAAATTATTTAAGATTCTCCAGACAGATAATAATAATGGCTAAATTTGATCTCCACGGCTCAAACCAGGGGTTAGCAAACTGTCACACAGCTGCTTCGATGAGGTGGTGCGACTATTGCAACTCCCTGTTTATTGGTATCCCTGGCAAAAACCTTCAGAAACTTCAATACAGTACATTCAAAACAGTGCAGCAAGGATTCTGTTGATAGTTCGTAAATTTGAACATATTACACCCATTCTCCATAACCTCATTGGCTTCCTGTCACCTACAGAATTCAGTACAAAACTGCTCTCATTACCCATCAATGCTTGCACGGCACTTCACCTGACTATCTAAAGGACATTCTTGCACCATATTCATCCACCCGGTCTCTACGATCACAGAACAGTAATTTCCTTCATATTCCTCGGACCAAATTGAGGACCATGGGAGACCGAGCATTCTGTGTGGCTGCCCCCCGCCTGTGGAACTCCCTCCCTGACGACCTGAGAGCTCCACAGTCACTGGTTGACTTTAAAAGCAGCATAAAGACCTTTCTTTTTAAGCAAGCCTATTCTGCCTCCACATGATTTTATCTTTGATCTTAGCTGATATCATTATTGATTTTACTTGATTTTATCACTTGTTTTATTTTATTTATTTTTTAAGCAAGCCTAATCTGCATCCACATGATTTTATCTTTGATCTTAGTCGATATTATTATTGATTTTATTTGATTTTATCACTTGTTTTATTTTGATCTTTGCTTTGTTACACTTTGTAGCACTTTGAGATTTTTATTAATGAAAAGTGCATTATAAATGGAATTCATTATTATTATTATTATTATTATTATTATTATTAATGATAATTTATTGAGTTTAAACCAAGTTTGTATTTTGACAAATTCTGTCTTTATCAACTCCAACATTTGTTCTATATCTTTACCCAAACAAACAAAAAAAACATAATTTAAAATGTACATCTGTTTGTTTTTACGCACGGTAAAGAGAAATGTCAAGTTTTAGCAGTTTTTTTCTGCAATTGTTTAAATAAAAAATTTTCAAATAAGGAGAAAATAATGTTGATTAGCTTTACTTACGTCATTTATCCAACTTCTGGACTTACACTGGATATTTTTCTGAAATCCACCAGAAACTCTTTGGAAAACCTTTAAGACAAGTTGACTAGAAGAAATATACCATATCATACCATGCCATTTTATTTCTAGAGGACTTAACTGCAACAAGGCCAACCAACGTGCTGTGCACACAAACAGACAACAGGTAACACATGGGCAACATACAAAATGAAGTAAAAACAAAATATAGACATAAAAACGTTGCAGATATTAAATATAACGACTAACCTGCAGCAAACAGGTTCAAACACAGATCATGTGTTGAAAGTAACGGAATAGTACCGTATTTTCTGGCCTATAAGTCTCAGTTCTTTTGCCTAATTTGCATGCCCTGCAACTTATACGGCAAAGCGACATATTTATGGATTTTTCCCCATATTTTTAGACAAATTTTTGGCTGAGATAGGACTGTTTCCATTCATTCTGACGAAATAAATAGAGCAGTACCACTTTCGGCCGCTAGGGTCCACCAACTGTTCCCAGCTCATGTGTCCGACAGCAGCCTCCTCTGCTCGGACTCACTCTGTTGCAGCACGGCCTCCTGAACTCTGGAGCTCTGAACTACTGTTAGTTCAGTGTTTTACTGTTAGCAAAATAGCTCAAGAACCACACGACAGATTTTGATGAAACTTACAGAACGTAATCACTGGCTGTATTTATAATTTATTTTCGCAGCGTTTGGAAGACCGTCAAAGCGAAACAATTTAAATCCAGTTGATTTGAACATTACGTTAATTTATTAAGGAAAAGTTAAGCTAAGAAACACTTTTGCTATAATGTGAGCAAACATATGTATATATTTTAAGGTGTATATCTTGTTAAATTTTAAAGAAATGAAGCATATCCACTCGCTGCGCGTGCACGCTTTGTAGCACCGACGTAGCGAAACTATTTTTTTTAATTCAGCTGATTTGACCGGTACGTGCGTTTATTAAGGAAAAGTTCAGCTCAGACACATCTTTGCTATAATTTTCAGCAAACAAATAATTGTTTTTAAGTGTTAATCTTGTTAAAGTCCTACCGTGCACGCTCCTGTGGCCATTTCGCAGCCAATCCATTTTGGGCAAAACACCGGCCCACATTTCCGGGTTGTCACCGCTGACGCGTAACATACGCGACGCGTCAGCGGTGACGCATAATAGATGCGACAAATACGGAGGTGCGACACGTTTATGGATTTTTCCACTTTATTGGACATAATTGGACTAATGCGACATATAGGGCGGTGCGACTTTTCAGCCGGAAAGTACGGTAGTGGGTTTTTAAATGGGATTTGAAAACCGAGAGAGAAGAGGCCTGTCTGACAAGCAGAGGTAACTCGTTCCAAAGTCTTGGGCCTGCTACAGAGAAGGCCCTGTCACCTCTACGCTTAAGACGAGTTCCTGGAACTGTGAAATATGGTGAAATATGGATGGATGGATGGATGGATGGATGGATGGATGGATGGATAGATAGATCTAATTAAAGTAAAATTTAAGAAGTCACAATTATATGTGCAACAAAATGGTCTAATTTTTAAACACACTAACTTTACGCTTTATTACTATAAAGTGGGATACATAATTATTTATACAGTATATATTTTTTAAATAAAATAAAAGACTCACATAAAACTGCAGAGTTCAGGCCTAAAATTGTTTAGGTAAAATTGGTATGAAATATATACTTTCCCCTTGTTACATGAATTTGTCTAAGTCAAATGTCAAAGTTTCTTTATTTGTCATACGCACCACATGTGGTACATGGAGTGGGATGAAATTGTGTACACAGTGTCCCAGTTACATCCAACAGAAGTATAAATTGTAAAGAAAAACAGTAATGAGATTTAAAGCTCCACTGACATCATCTTTTGACTTTCCATAAAATGGCACAACATATATATATATTAAGATTGACCTCTGATCGTTTTTGCCAAAACAATGTTAAATTAATTAAAATTCCTCTCAAAAATAGTTTAAAATTAGCGCCTATTTTTCACATGATAAATATGGATTTTCCCGTCGCGCGATTATGACGTCAGACACAGACTCCGTCAACTGCGCACATTGATACAATGGACGAAGATGCAAAGGCATCCGTCCAATTTAGCCATTTAAAACGTTATATTTTAGCGGTTTGTCTTCAGAGAAGCCAAAGTCTGTGGCGGTTCTACTCACGGGCCCGTGCCCGTGTAAGATGGACCCTGGCCCGCCCTCCGAGCAGAAGCGGAACCAATGCTCATGGCACATACCGATACCAGCCTTGTTTACGTATCGATCCAACCCATGATGCACGTTGGCTTCAAACTATGGAATGGATTTCCTGAACGGAGGCGTGTCTCATGAACCCAGAGTAACAAGACCCGCCTCACATTCAGGAAATCCAGTTCATAGTTTGCAGGCAGCTACAAGCGTGAGGGGCTGACTGAGTACAGCAACCCCTCGAGTTACGTCAGGGATAGGGACCTACGTGTGTGACTTAGGTCGATTTTGTCGTACCTCGCGGACCAAAAACACATGCCTATCGTAGGTCCGCGTTTCTGACATAGGTCGCGGTTATACCGCTAACGGAGCGCCGCACACATATTTAATGGCATGAGACTGAACAAGCAGACATACTAAGGCCATAAACACGCACAGAACTGCACAATAAATAAAAAATATAATGTCTTACTTTGAGCCGGTGGCCCCGACTGCCAGGCGGACATTTGCGGCGAGCTCCCGGCCGCAGATGGATCCTCCGCGGCATGTCGGCTCGGTGTCTTCGCCTGTGTTAGCTGCTTTGTTAGCTGCTGTCGTTAGCATGTCGGGCGGCGTTGTGGCCGCCGATCGCGGGGCGATCCGCGGCTGCTCCTCCGGACCTGAGACGTCCACAGAGTTGACCGAGTGTTTCCAGCTCATTTATCCGTATGAGGCAACCCTGATCGGGCACACGGAGCCAGCTGACAGTAGCCTCCGGAGCTCCATTGCAGTACAGTTGTAAAATGGCGACCGGAAGTGGCGAGCGGAAACCGGAAGTTGCGTAAATACGATTAATTTCTTATCAAAACGTAAAATTAATAATTATACTTTATTTATAAAGCCATTTAAAACAACCACAGCTGCAACAAAGTGCTATACACATGAAATTAATAACTTTTAAACACAAAAAAAAAAAAAAAAAAATTTTTTTTTTTTTTTTAATCATATTTTTATTAAATATGATAAAATCGTAAGTCTGAGTTGCCGTAGGTCGCAGGTGTCGTACCTCGAGGGTTACCTACTCTGTTGGGTTTGTTTTGACATCGTTTGGAAGGAGCGGGTCGTTTGTTCATGGATTGTTTACATGGAGCTGGACGCTTGTTCCTGTTGCAAGATGGATTGTTTACATGGAGCTTGGACGCTTGTTCCTGTCGCAAGATCGGACAACACTGGTGAGTGCATGCTAGCAGCTAGCCGACTTTTCATCGTAACATGTGCGTTGTGTCACGGAAATATTTTACACTCAACACCGCAAGACAACAACGTTCAATGTTTGCAGAGCTATATAAACACATCTGCGTCACATTAAACCGCGGTCAAGTTAGTTTTACGCCGGACATTCCATCGAGCTCAGGGCTTCAGCCAGCGGTGTGTTTTTCTTTTTCATGCCGGGTTGTGCGCTCTGATTACGGCAGCTGTTTCAGCTCCCGCCTGGGAGCTCCGTGGCTTCGCATCATAATACAGCTACTAATATAAAGCATGTAAAACACTAAAAACGGGAACATGTCTGTGTTGGTTTATGCCAAGAACTGAAAAAAAATTATAACCTGCTGTTTACTCGAAATAACTTTGGCTTCTCTGAAACATAAAGTTATAAATGGCTAAATCGGACGGATGCGTTTGCATCTTCGTCTGTGTCTGACGTCATAATCGCGCGACGGGAAAATAGTATTTATCATGTAAAAAAAAGGCGCTAATTTTACACTATTTTTGAGAGGAATTTTAATTAATTTAACATTGTTTTAGCAAAAACGATCAGAGGTCAATCTTAATATATATATATATGTTGTGCCATTTTATGGAAAGTTAAAAGATGATGTCAGTGGAGCTTTAAGATATGAACTAAGAAAAATGTTAAACTAAAAATATGCTCATTACTAATAGTACAAAAACAATACACCAAAAGCAGAATGAACATGAGTCTGTGTGAACAGATGAGTACGAATGAACACAGTAGCATGAAATAAATCAGCAGCTTGAGATCAGCAGTGTGGATAATCAGCAGCACATATGAACAATCAAGTAGCTTTACAGTGATTTTTTCACAGTGATTACTGTATTTTCCGGTGTATAGGTCACACCTTTTTATGTTTTTTTCAAGGCCTGCGACCTATATATACATGGCTTGTTATCACTTTCGGCGAAACACATTTTTAAATCCAGCTCATTTCACAATTACGTTCATTTATTAAGGAAAAGTTCAGCTCAGACACATATTTGCTATAATTTTTATCGAACAAATAATTGTTTTTAAGTGTTAATCTTCTTAAAAGCTTTGCTGTGCGCTCCTGTGGCAGACATTTGCAGCAGATCTAAACGTAGGTGCGACCTATACACCGGTGCGACCTATACACCAGAAAATACTGTATTTTGGTTAGATATTCATGAGTCTAACAGTGTCAGAGTAGAAGATGTTCCTCAGTCTAGTGGTTCTACACTTAATGCTCCTTAACCTCCTTCTTGAGGGGAGTGGGACAAAAAGTGTGTGTGCTGGGTGAGTGGGGTCCTTCATGATGCAGGTGGCTCTCTTCCCGCATCTCGAGGTGTAGATGTCTGTGATGGTGGAGAGACTGACTCCAACAATCTTTGGTCTTTTATTTAGCCCTAAAATGTAAACATATTAATAAATTTTAAAATTCTAATGAATTTTAACATTCAGTATCAACAGTATCATTTTATTTTTTATAAAATCAACCCTACTGGCTGGAAACAAAAACCCCTTCATACAAATTTGAAGTGGCCAATGAGCCACCAGTTGATAATCACCATGGTAAATGGTAAATGGACTGTACCTATGTAGCACCTTTCTATCTTATCAAGACACTCAAAGTGCTTTACACTACAATCTGTTCCCTTACTTACCCATTCATACACTCTACTAGATCTCTACAAAGCTAACTGAACAAATCATTCTAAAGAGACCAATCAGTGCTTTTATCACATTCATACACCGATGGGACACACATCAGAGGTAATGAGGGGTTCAGTGTCTTGCCCAGGGACACTTCGGCATGTGACTGCTGGTGGATTCAAACCCCCAGCTCTTGCATTGGAGGAAGACTGCTCTAACCACTCAGCCACAGCCGACCAGTTGTAGCAGATTTTGCAGCTCTAGACACATTTTGTTTAGTAAGTGAAGGGTAGAAATGGCTCTTTTGATCTAAAAGGTTGCAGACCCCACTGCAGCATCTCTGTTACAACAAATCAAGACTCCCGCCCGTGTTGGTAGGTCACAATAGCTCCATGAAAACATGTTTTATCGACAAACAGCGGACCATGTTCCAACGTACTTCTGAAAACAAGATGGGTTCCTTACCAGACTTGTCAGCCAGCTGCAACCTTTTGGTAAGCAGCATTCCTTGAAGAAATGCATATTGCTCCTCATGTTGAATGTCAAAGCTTTCAACAAAGGTCTCATGTAATTCATTAACACTCAGGGTGTGTGTTAGGGATGACTCAACTGTTACTACAATAAATTTTAGCTTATTGCAAACTGACAGAGTGAATACATTTTTTAGTGTTTGCTACAGTTGATTAGCTTGGTGGCCATGTTGAATTAGGATGACTCCAAAAGGTTGTAGACGTACAATTGGTTATTTTCTAAGAGTTTTAATTGGTGGTCCTTGAGGTATTTTACCTAAATGCACAAACAAATACATGATTGCATGTCTTTTATGGGATTGGGGCAATAATTGTGTATTGTAGATTCAGGTTTGTATCAACTTGCTACCTATAAAAGTTTGTTGTTACTGTAGTTTATTTGGCATTGTGGATTCATCACAAAAGTTTACGGTTGTACAATGTCAAACAAAGGTAGTAAGTAGAGATGCTCGATATTGACTTTTTTGCCGATATTCGATATGCCGATATTGTTTAACACTTAATTTCCGATTACGATATTAACCGATATTACAAACCGATATTAAGATGAAATTAAATATCTCCTGTCAGGGACATTTTGTCTGCTTTATTGTGTTGCCCCACTGGATACATTCCATAGGCAAACAGTCTGTAGAAAATAAGAACCATTTCAACTGAAGTTATGGAAAAACTGCCATATTTATTTAAAAAAAAAACTTAAACAATAGGTTGGATCATGCTCTCCCTGAGATAATCCTGACAATACCCACTATAGCTAGGACAAATTTGACTTAACAAATAAAATTAAACATTGTAGCTGTAAAAGAGCTTGGAACATGTAATGTAAACTAAAATAACAAGTAAAATATACAGCCTACTATAATTTTTCATTGTTAAATAAAATGTGAATTATCTGGCTTTTGTTATCGGAAGAGAAACCGATACCGATATGTAGAGATTTTACATTTTTATGCCAATATCGGTCCGATAATATCGGTAGGCCGATATTATCGGACATCCCTAGTAGTAAGTAAGCTAATCCCATGACTTGTAGTAATTTTTATCATGCTAAGTGTTAGCAAACAGAAGTGCTCTGTGTCTGGATGGGACTACTAAAATGATTTTAAGTGTTTAATAGTTCAAGTTCAAGTTGTGTTTGTTTGTCATATGCAAGGTTAACACAAGGTTAGCAGTAGACCTACGGTGAAATGCTCAGGATGAGAAGAACTGATTTGACTCCCTAAAAACAAAAAACAAAGAAAAAAACAAACAAGAAATAAAGAAATGCAACAAGGCAAGAAAGTTCATGCTCAATAATCCAGGTACCAAATCCAATAATTCTCATTCGGGTCATCTGGACAGTTTCTTTTTTGTTTCGTTTTTTTGTTTCGCCCTCCATCCAGGACAGGACGGCCCAGAAACCATCTTGGCTCCAGTAAACTGGTTGGTAAACTTACAGTGTTTACTGCTTGGTGGGGAAAGAGTTTACTGGAACTCCTCTGACTGATGATGCCCTCCGGATGGAGAGCAAAACATTTCTATAAAAAAATAAACTGTCCAGATGACCCGACTTAGAATTATTGGAAATGTAATAAGGTTACAAAAATAAAGTACCAAAAAGTGAAAAACTAATTATAATATTTACAAGGTCCAAAAGAGAAAATAGTCAACAAGAACATGGTAGAATTTTAACGGTGCAAGCAGGATGAATTTGTATGAATAAGTATTTCAAGGTAGTAATATACGCTAAAATGGACATGATATATATTGCACATAGCTAACATAAAATTTATATACATAGCATACAAAACGGTTGAGTACACCACTGGGCAGGACGGACCTCAGGGCTGGATGGCAAGGTGTTTAGTGATACTTTTATTGTTGTAGGTTGTAGATGACTTGTTCCAGAAGATGTACCCAGGAGGACAAGAGGGATCCGACAATGAGAAGCAACAAGTAGGATCCAGGGAACAAGGAGCAGAGAGGAGCCACTGAAGCCGTGTTTCCATCAAGGTTTCTTGATGCACATTTTGATGTATATCGCATCAGAAAAGGTGAATGGAAACGGCACGATTCGAATTAACTTCCTCTAATTCGCAAAAAAGTTGATACGCTTGCTTGAGGTGGTTTTTGGGTTTTTCGAAACAGAGCTGATGCGCAAAACGAGAGATGGAAACAGATTTGCAGACTCAGTTCTGACGTAGCGAACATTCACGTCATGTGACTGATCAGCTGTTTCCGCTGTAACATCGCTAAAACTAGTTGGCATGACAGAATAAATACAACTTGCCCGATAGCAACACATTCCTGAAATATTCTCTCCATTTTGCCGAGATGTGTGGTTCGGTTCCTGTTTTCAACCGCTACTTCCTGTTTACTGTAGACGTGCGTAACACTGACGTCTGACGTAATGCTGCTTTGCGTGGCCTGGTGGATTAACTTCAAGCCAGTTGATGGAAACACTTCTGATTAGCATTAATTTTTATTTACATTTTTGCGAATTTTAAAAAATTCGCTCAAAATTCGAATTGAAAATAGATGGAAACACGGGTTGAGAGAACAAAGGTTATTTAATCTAGAATGGGAACAATAATTCACTAGGGCTAGACAAGGGGTTAAAGTGGGACAATGTTCGTATAGTCTGGTTGGGCCAAGCAGTCTTAAGTACTGTATTGAGGTTCCTCGTCATCTGAACTGGCAACAGCTAGAGATGATTGCCACTCAGGAGCTGTAAAGAATGTCAGAAGCATGGAAAAACCCAGAATTCTCACGTTTCAATTTATTAAAGCTTCTGACACACAACATAAATGTGTTACGTCACGTCTTGGCTCAGTGGGGACTCATGTCTCACATTCTACAAATACTGAATGAGCCTTTGACTGTTTCCAGTCTCAAGACTTAGGTTGCATTCACACCACCAGCCGTTTAGTCCACTTTAATCAAACTCTAGTCCATTTGTGGCCTGTGGGACCCTGGAAGCAGCAGATAGGTACCAACAGTCCAAGCGGCATGCGGCTCGGGTGGTTGCTGAGGCAAAAACTCGGGCGTGGGAGGAGTTCGGAGAGGCCATGGAGAATGACTTCCGTACGGCTTCGAGGCGATTCTGGTCCACCATCCGGCGTCTCAGGGGGGGAAAGCGGTACGCGACCAACACCATTTATGGTGGGGATGGCGTGCTGTTGACCTCAACTCGGGATGTTGTGAGTCGGTGGGCGGAATACTTCGAAGACCTCCTCAATCCTACTGGCACGTCTTCCACTGAGGAAGCGGAGCCTGGGGACTTTGGGTCGGGCTCTCCAATCTCTGGTGCTGAGGTCGCCGAGGTGGTTAAAAAGCTCCGCGGTGGCAGGGCTCCGGGGGTGGATGAGATTCGTCCTGAGTTCCTTAGGGCTCTGGATGTTGTGGGGTTGTGTTGGCTTACGCGACTCTGCAATATCGCGTGGACATCGGGGGCAGTTCCCTTGGATTGGCAGACTGGGGTGGTGGTTCCCCTATTCAAAAAGGGGGACCGTAGGGTGTGTTCCAACTATAGGGGGATCACACTCTTAAGCCTCCCTGGTAAGGTCTATTCAGGGGTTCTGGAGAGGAGGGTCCGTCGGATAGTCGAACCTCGGATTCAGGAGGAGCAGTGTGGTTTTCGTGCTGGTCGTGGAACACTGGACCAGCTCTACACCCTCAGCAGGGTCCTGGAGGGCGCGTGGGAGTTTGCCCAACCAGTTTACATGTGCTTTGTGGACTTGGAAAAGGCATTCGACCGCGTCCCTCGGGGGGTTCTGTGGGGGGTACTCCGGGAGTATGGGGTACCAGGCCCATTGATATGGGCTGTTAGGTCCCTGTACGACCGGTGTCAGAGCTTGGTCCGCATTGCCGGCAGTAAGTCAGGCTCGTTTCCGGTGAGAGTTGGACTCCGCCAAGGTTGCCCTTTGTCACCGATTCTGTTCATAACTTTTATGGACAGAATTTCTAGGCGCAGCCAAGGTGTTGAGAGGATCCGTTTTGGTGGCCTTAGAATCGCTTCTCTGTTTTTTGCAGATGATGTGGTCCTATTGGCTTCATCAGATCGTGATCTACAGCTTTCGCTGGAGCGGTTTGCAGCCGAGTGTGATGCGGCCGGGATGAGGATCAGTTCCTCCAAATCCGAGGCCATGGTCTTGAGCCGGAAAAGGGTAGCATGCCCTCTCCGGGTCGGGGAGGAGGTCCTGCCCCAAGTGGAGGAGTTTAAGTATCTCGGGGTCTTGTTCACGAATGAGGGAAAACTGGAGCGTGAGATCGATAGGCGGATAGGTGCAGCATCCGCAGTGAAGCGGGCGCTGTACCGGTCTGTCGTGGTGAAGAGAGAGCTGAGTCGAAAGGCAAAGCTCTCAATTTACCGATCGATCTACGTTCCCACCCTCATCTATGGTCATGAGCTTTGGGTTGTGACCGAAAGAACGAGATCTCGGATACAAGCGGCTGAAATGAGTTTTCTCCGCAGGGTGTCTGGACTCTCCCTTAGAGATAGGGTGAGAAGCTCAGTCATCCGGGAGGGACTCGGAGTAGAGCCGTTGCTTCTCCACATCGAGAGGAGCCAGTTGAGGTGGCTCGGGCATCTGGTTAGGATGCCTCCTGGACGCCTCCCTGGTGAGGTGTTCCGGGCATGTCCCACCGGGAGGAGACCCAGAGGAAGACCCAGGACACGCTGGAGGGACTATGTTTCTCGGCTGGCCTGGGAACGCCTTGGGATTCCCCCGAGGAGCTGCTCCAAGTGGCTGGGGAGAGGGAAGTCTGGGCCTCCCTACTTAGGCTGCTACCCCCGCGACCCAACCCCGGATAAGTGGACGAAAATGGATGGATGGATGGATGGATAGTCCGTTTGTCTAGAACAGGGGTGCTCATTACGTAGATCGCGATCTACTGGTAGATCTCTGAGGTAGCATAGCATGACATAAAAAAAAATTTGTCTGTTCAGTGCCCTGAGATTACTTCTTTTGTGAATTGACGCCATATAAATAAACTGAATTGAATCTTAGAACATCTTTACTCAGCAAACACAACAGTTTAGGTCAAAATACTATATTTTTAAAACCACAGTACTATACAGTGTAGTTCATAATTTCTTATCTGGCAACCTGACTGACATGAAAACTACAGCATTTTTCATGTAAACCAGCTTATTTTTTTGTTTATTACCCCCAATAAACATTGAAAAATCACTAATGTTTCCACAGGTTGTTTTTGTGAAACGGGGCTTTATAGTAGGTAGATCACTTTGACTTGATCATTTAAAAAATAGCTCACATGCTGAAAAAGTCTGAACACCCCTGGTCTAGAAAGTCTGGGTTGTTTGGGGAGGTGTAAATGCACAATCGAACTTTGATATGGACCAAAACAGTGAACTCTGGTCCACCTATAAACCTAGGTCTTGGTTTGGTTGAAGTGAACTTTGGTGCAGTTTGAAAGTAGTGTAAATACAAGTGGACCGGAGACTGCTTCAAACACAGGAAAGACCCTTTCACAAAAAAGCTCAATCCGGCTCTGATGCGTGTTCAGTCCTCCAACGAGCATTCATAAAAAACACGAACACGCATTGCCGGGTTAATTTTACTCGCCTCTGATCCACCCCTGAGCCGCGACTAGAGGTAGTACTAAGCCCGAATCTGTCGACTTGTGAAAGGCGTCGAGCTGCTGCGGCTTCAAACTGATTTGAATAATGTCGTATTCTCCCACATACTCTTCCGGGGCCCATTGTCGCGCTCTATTTAAATGTGTAAACAAGAACATGATATTTATATTTCGCTTGCGCATCACTCGCTATTCTTCGCCGAATCCTTTTCTTTTTTTATTGATCATCACGGAAATGGCTAATTGGGGTGATGCCGTGTACTCCTGTCTCTGCGCGCAGAGGAGGAAATTAATAAGGGACTTACCGGTACAGTGAAGGATGGGGCCCTTCTGGAGCGGATTGATGCGAGAGCAAAAAAAAAAAAGCATTCGGATAAGCACAACGATGTTCGCTAGCGTTGCCATGTTTGTTTACAGACACCTCTGTGGTCCCACGTTAAACACGCAGGCACCACGTCCTCTGAGCTGCACATTTTCACCACGCCTCTTTTCAACCCGCGCTGCAAATCGTTTTGTGAATGCTCCATTGAGGGCGGGCCGTGGCCGGATTCAACTTTGTTTTATATATAACCCGGGGGGGATTAAAGCCGGACTGGTCTGTGCGGGAATTGCGCGTATCTGACTTATGAAAGGGGCTGAAGTGGACTACAGCGCAGGGCAAACAAACATGCATTTCTCATACCTCATAGCCGTCAGCTGCCTTGAGTGAAAAACAACATTCTCCATGGTCTTCTGCCTCATCTTCTGCTCATGCTGAGACCGTTGTAGAAAAATGATAAAACAGAAATCCTAAAACTTCGTTTTTATTTCCAGAAGAAGAAGACGTGTCTTCTTCAAAGTTTGTTTTAGTAATTTCCTTCAGTAGTTCTTGATGCAGCGCCACCACAAGCGAGAGGGGGAGGGGCAGGTTGGTTTGACTGACTCAGTGCAGTGTGAATGTGAACTGCACCAGCTGAAATATAAACAAATGTTCTGAATTTTGGTCCCGAATCGAACCGAGTCTACCGGACTATCAGGTGTGAACGCAACCTGAAGTGTCTGAGCGAATCGTTGAACTACAAAAATCATAGCATCTGATAATGAGTTACAGCAGATTCAGTGTGTGTTATGACTTTTCTCAACATTTTCAGGAGATAAAGGTGTTCTAATTCTCACACAGTGGTCTCACTCCCCACAAAGAAAGGCTACGCTTGACAACACAGAGAACAAAACGAACTAAAGGAACAGCCTATGGGGCGAAGACGTGGGGAGGATCACATGCCACCCATGGCTCTGAATGTGTGTTTGCTTTATCAAGAGGGACCTGTGGTGAAAGTTTCTATCACATTTTATTGACCCAGCAGGAAGCAGGAGAAAAGGAAAGTCGAAGAAAGGTAAGCTGAATGTAACAGAAAATAAACAGTGTGAAGAGGAGGGTTTCTTCTGCTATTTCCCTCCTTCGTTTTGTCCTTTCCCTCCCTTTTTGTCCTTTTGAAGATGCCTGCTCCTGTGTCTTAGTGTGTGTGTATCCACTGTGGTGCACTTGAATCTTTTACTGATTACCTTACACCCGTCACATTGCTCTGAAGGGCTTTTAGCTGAAGGATGATCAGTCAGCCAGGTGCTTATTAACCCTTTCCCTTTCCTTTCTGCTCCAGCCAAGGTACTGAAATTAAACACCATGTTTATATCCTCGTCCACAAACTCTAAAATGCATTTATCATCCAAATCACATATAAAGAAATCAAAGTACCAAGTGATAAAATGTGCCCAGAAGGAACATAGTAATTCTGTAAATTAGTTGATATTTTTGTCCAAGAACAAAACATGGAATTGTGTCACAGTGAAGTCTTTTACCTGTGTTTTTGTCGGTCTGTTAGCAAAATATGTCATGAATCAGAGGACAAATTTTACAAGACTCACAGAAAGTAATCAATAGTCTGTAAGTGATTAGCTTTGAGAGTCACCTCAATTTCCCACAACCACCACATCTTGACTTTAGCAAATACCAAATTGTGAGGATTGGTGGGTGCTGCAGTGGTCACCCCTGTGTCTTTCTGGTTCCTACACACCTGTCCCCTGCCCTAATCACCCCAGGTGCTCCTTTTAATTTAGCATCTTCTCCTCCTCCCATTGTCCGTGGATTGTTTCCTTTTGGTGTCATGTCCTGTTCCCCCTCCGAGTCACCTCGTCACTTAAATGTAAGCTTTGTTGCCACGTCAGCTGTTGTTTTGTGATGTCTGAATAAATATGATGACTTTAATTCTGAGTCCTCAGAGTCTTGTGTGAATTTGGGTTCAAACTACAACAGATCATGTCAAAAATAGTTACAACTCTTTCTTTTTTACAGATATTGAGCTAAAATGCTGTGTATTAGTAGCTGAGCATCATCTCCATCACATATTCTGAGCACTAACGGAGCACACAACTCCTTTGTTTAAACCACAAGGCAGTGAGTAATATGCATTTCTTTAAGAAATGTTGAGGTTTCTTTGGTGATTTGATTACTGGTATGTGTTTTACAGGTTTAAATTCAGATTTGCAGCTCTTTTCTTCCTTTTTCCTGTATATGTCCAAAAACTGAACTCAAGAAGTAATCAGGTGATGTATGATACATGATACCTGTCTGGAAAACATTGATGTGAATTATATCATGAAAGAAAAGGAAAAAGCCCAGCAGAATAGGTCACACATGCGCAGTCAGTTCAGTTTCTCACGATAGGAAAAAAAATGAACAGATTAAGCACTTACATGGACACCGTTCGGGTTTTGAATCGGTGTAAACCAACCGTTTTTTTCTGAACACAAATTCTTGCGGATTGGGTTGAAGAAAATAAATAACGCGAACGGGGCGTTTACATGACACATTTTTATTCTGAACGGCCGTTTAATCCAATTACTTATGTCTATGTAAGCATAGCTATTGATACCTAGTTAATCTACCAAACTGGTACAAAAAGCAAATCTGACAGAGGCTTAAAACCATGAGAAATTTATGGTAATACGGTGAATAAACCTAAATAACTGTGGAATGCAAACCTCTCTTCTTTTTAACCTGTTGCCATAAGCTAAATGCCACATTATTAAGCAGCCTCTTGGTCTTTTTACAATCTGTTTAATTGAACATTTATTTTAATAGTACAGTTGGACTAAAGTACAATACATTTTTGGTATATTAAAACTAACGTCATTTGCACTTGTGTTTTGAGTAAATTTGAACAAAAACAGCTTATTTGATGATCCCCGATCTTCAGAACTACAACAAAAGCTTGAGATGAAGAAGTTAATTTTATCTGTGTAATATTGAACCCAATGAGAAGCCATATCTTATCACTGAGGTGGTTGAGGTGTTTGTCTCAACTCTCCCTCTTTCCCCTCATGTTTTCCTCTGTTTTATGTGTCCTGCCCATCTTCTTCCATTCAACCCCCCATTTACCATAACAATAGCTGCCTGCCGAGAAACTCTCCTGTGTATAATCCGACCACCGCTGTCTACTGGCACAGACTTATTCACTGCTTCAAACCACCCAATGCCAATAAAGACCCTGGCAGGCCTGCTAGGCCCCCCTGTAAACAAGCAACACTCCACTTGTTGTGTCTGCCTGCTATACAGCCAATGTGTTCAAGCTGTCGGGTTTATGTACTTGGTTCATTTTGTCACAGGGGCAAAAAGAGAGGTTTTATTTTAAGTACCTCGTAGTCTGAATGAACAGAAAAATTGCTGACCACATATGGTTAAAATTAAAAGAAGCAGCAAATGGGCCAGTCAATGACAAGATAGAGTATTAATGTTAAAGATCTTCCTGTTGCTGTGGCTTTAATTGGGAAAATATTTCATCATATTATTTGAAATGAACCAAAAATCTCCTATAATCTTCTTTTATGGAGGATTTTAAACAAACTCAACACATGAACACTCAAAAACCCTTTTCTTGCTGTGGTCTTGCACTATGGCCACAGCAGTTCTTTCTTTAAGCTACTTTTGGTTGTTCCTACATGATTCAATTAAGCCATTGTTTCTTGACAATGTGTGCTTGCACACATGATCTAACCAGCAGTGACAGCAGCAGTAAAGCCTGCTGAACTGGTGGCCTTGGCAAACAGCACTGGTGAGACATTCTTTGACACATCTCAGAAAGTTCACAGACGTTCTCAGTTACTTCACATGAGATGCAGGGGCTGGTAGTCTCGTTGCTTGAGTTTTGAACAAGTTCACAACTTTGTGTGATACATTTTCTCTAGCTTCATTGTTACTATATTGTTTCTGGCGTATTAAACCTTTCTCAGTTTTGTCTCAGGCATTTTGAATTCCTCTTGAACCTTTCTCAGTTTAGTTTCCAAAGCACTAAAGCAGTGTTTTTGACACCGGCACATGAGCTCTCCTATGGTAGAAAACATGGGTTACAGGTCTCAAAACAGCAAACAGTGACAAATAAAAAATATTTTAAACCTGGTCCAAATCTGGGAATGGAACAGCAGTGCAGTGGTTAGAGTTGTCACCTCACAGCAATAATTCAAAGTTCATGCTCAATAATCCAGGTAAAGAAACCCAACACTGTGCAATCAGTGCAGGACCCAGATGAACTGATTGAACATTGTTGGATCACAGCAAGAAGGTTGTAGGCTTGCTTTTTGACCTATCTGTGTGGAGTTTGCATGTTCTCCCTGTCAGTTTTCTCCTGGTACTCTGGTTTCCACCCACAAATCACAAACAAGAACATTAGGTTCACCGTGAACTCTAAACTGTCTCTAGGTGAGAGCATGAACGGTTGCTTGTCATCTGTCTCTGTGATGGACTTGGGACATGTCCAGCGTGTTCCTCATCTCTCACACAGCAACCTCTAAATATAGACACCTTCCCTTTTACATGAGCAGGAGAAATGAGCAAAGAGGTGGTCCAAATCTGCTATCTTGATTTCAAAAGTGCACTCCAGCAGAATAAATCATAAACTTAAGTGACTGTAAAGATGTGATGTGGCAGTGAACATCAAAATAATGTCTGCAGTCTAGAAAACAGTTTTGCAAGCCAAACACAAAAAAAATAGGCTGCACATCTTGTGGCTGCACTGCTCACTGGTTGTTTGGTCTTAATCAGAATTCAGTGGTACTGCAACTGACAATGTGTTCATATGTTTATGAATTTTTCCTACAGTTTTGGGTCACCAACTCTTCAGCAGCCACACTCTAGTGAGGTACTTCCTTTTAGCCACATGCTTGTTATATTGACTTTGTGACAATCTTGCTTTCATGCTCTGGCACATGAAAGCAGCAGAACAATGTCATCCCCCAACCTTCCCAAAGTAACATGGTTTAATATGACAACAAGCATAAAGACTCTTTTGGTTTTGACATATTAAGTTTAGAGGCTAAAATTTGGGGTTTGCAGAGACATTTATTGGTGTTCTATCTCTTAAAAGGGTTATAGTAAATATTGAAACTCTTCCCATATGCTGGCCCTGTGATGGACTTGCGACTTGTCCAGGGTGTCACCCACCTCTCGCACAGAGATGGCTGGACATGGGCACCAGTGACATTGTTGACCCAAAAAGGAAGAAGCGGGTAAAGATGATGGATGGATGGGTGGATGGATGGATAATGCATGGATGGATATATGGGTGGATGGATGAGGCGGCCGTGGCGTAGTGGTAATGGCAGTCGTCCCCCGATCGGAAGGTTAGAGGTTCGAATCCAGAGTTCCCACACCATGTGTCGTTGTGTCCCTGGGCAAGACACTTAACCCCGAGTTGCTCCCGGTAGGACTGGCTGGCGCCTTGCATGGCAGTCTGCCACTACCGGTGTATGAATGGGTGGATGGCTGGTGCTGTAAAGCGCTTTGGGGCCCCTCATAGGGGGCTGGAAGGCGCTATTTAAGTAAGCTCCATTTACCATGAATGGATGTATGTATGGATTGATGCTAACATGCTCTTCCAGTAAATCATCATCTGTTTGCAAAATAAAATCTGGGACCCTTTGTACATAATTTTGTTCTACCTCATGTACCGCATGTGGTGAAACGACAACAAAGTTGACTTGAACTTGAAATTAAATAGCAAAAGTACAATAAAATTGCCCTTTCTTCTCAACTCTAGGTCAAACGTTTAGTAAGAAGACGACCGCAGTCTTTCCAGAAGAAGCCAACCTCCACTTTTTCTCTCAGATGTATCCATCCACGTGCACAGAGTTTGAGGTTTTCATTTGAATGGAGAGACCTGATTTTTGTGTGTATGAGTGTCGTGTGCGTGTGCGTGCTTCAGACCTTGGGAGGCCTGACTGTGCAAGCTCGGGCTTGCCCCAACAAATCCACAAGCCTGCCAGAAATGAAAGATGATGGCAGCGTGCAGCAGGCGAGCAGAAGACGACATCCAGAAGTAATTCGTAAGCAAACCAATGTGCAGCCTGCCATTACACAAAGGCTGTGATATATGATACAAGTGTGTTTATTGGCATTTTTCCTGTGACAAAATCTGTGCTTCATCGCTCCAGTACACAGAGAGAGACGCGGGAAAACAATAAACGGAAGTGCTTATCTTAAAGAAAAGTGACATCCAGCCGTTATTGACTCAGGTGACCCACAATAAACAGATTGTAGAGCTGAAGATAAAACAGCTGACAAGTCTGGCCTGTGTATGGCTCTGTGTGTGTGTGTGTGTGTTCACGCCACCCCACACAGGCAGATCTTCAATAAAACATGCACCAAAGGCAGACAGACGTTTACAGATAAGTGATGAGAGGAAGTGGTCTTCTGTTGATTTAGCTGTAATCCTTTCTTTGACAGAGACTTGTGCAGAGGGACAGATCTGGAGTCATGGGGCCGCAGGTGGAAATTTCCACCAACTTCACCTGTCGGACATTTTGTTTTTGTTTTCTGCACTGCCTGTCTGTCCCTGTTCTAATCAGCGGATTACAGAAATTCAATTTCAAACTACCGGTAAAAACAATTTCTAATCTTAACAAAAAAGGTTAAATTGTGTCATCTGGACCCGTTTCTTAGTGAGTTTCATCCTCCATTCAGAGGACTTCTTCAGTCTATGGCCTTCCAACCAGATCTGTCCATAGGTAGCCTTCATTGCTGTGTTTCAAGCCAACCTGTAGGAATCTCAAAAGTAGACTTTTAATATGTGCAAAACACACTCATCCAAAACAATAAATCCTCATGTACTTTGTACAACAATCAAATGTTTGAGGCCAGGTGGTCAACTTGTTGCTCACAGAAACAGCCTGAGGACAACCAAGGCCAAAGTGGTTCAGAAAAAAGTGGTTCCTTTTTCTGAACCACTTTTGAACCACCTTGGCCTTGGTTGTCCTCAGACTGTTTGCGTTTGGCTTGAAACACAGCAGTGAAGGCTATACCTACGGGACGGATTTGATTGGCATGCCGTAAACTGAGGAAGTCCTCTGGATGGGGAAAGAAATGTTTCTCATTTCAAGAATCTGGTCCAGATAACACGATTCAAACATTTTTTTATTGTTACCTGGATGATGGAGCTTACAACCCTTTTTCAATTTCTAATCTTATGATGTCACTGAAAGGTGAAGGAGGACCATTAGGTTTTTGCTTGTGTTTGTGTGTCTGTTAGCCGAACATCTCATGGACCACTGGACGGATTTTATTGAATCTTGCAGAAAGTAATTACTGGTTGTACATCAAGAACTAATTACCCTTTGGAGTCAAAACAATTCAAGATGGCTGCCCCAGCCTTATAAAACACAAAAAGTCTGGTGTAGTTGTATCCCTAACACACATTCTGAGCTTTTACCAATTGTGTGAGTTTTGTTTAAAACATGTCGCAGTTGGTAGAGCTGCTGCCTCTCAGTGAGCAGGTCATCATGGTTCAAATCCCAGCCGGGGCCTTTCTGGGTGGAGTTTGCATGCTCTCTCCATGCATGCATGGGTTTTCT
>JBBPBX010020443.1:14355-43369 GCA_038048925.1 Garcialebias charrua | reverse complement strand
CACTGCTTCACAATACTCTGGGCTTGAAGATAATTTCCACTGACCATTGTTCTCAGATGTTCTGTTATAATTTTGGTTTTTCTGCTAAATAATGAAACTTGAGATGGCGGAGAGAGTCTCACCGGTTTCCTGCAGGGATCTAATCAGATGGCAGCATCGGTGTTTGCATCATTCTACAAAGTACCTCGACTCAACAGATGTGCAGGAAGTTCACACCAGAGTAATTATGCCTTCTTTTTTGTGGATTCAGCATGTCCATATGCTATTTGTGTTGAAAATCGCATCTGCCCCGCTTCACCCCTTGGCACCTTCTCTTGCAGTTTCCAGCAGAGTTCCTGCCAAAACCAGCGAAGAAGAATGGCGATGAGGGAAGGGAAGAATAGAGGAGCAGTCGCAGCTCTTAGCATGCTGCTGGTAATTAAACAAAGACGAGACGGGCTGAGGTCACACCTGCACAGTATGCCTGTCATGTATCTTCTATCATTGCTGGTGCAGTGATAATTAAAAACGGGACTTGGAAATCAGCAGAATTAATTGCGTTTCAGCTCATATGTTGTGAAGGCCTATTTGAGTTTTTTTTGTCTCTATTGTCTTTTTTTTATAATGAAGTCTCACTTTTCAGACAGTCTTGTACACACCACCAAATGTTTTATATCTTAAGTCAGTGAGGAAACTTAACTGCTTTGTGAATTAACTTCAGCATGAAGGCCTGTTTGTGCTGCACGTTGGTGGCATCACCAAACTAAATGGGTTTTATACAGTCGCCTGTACTTTACTTTATGTTGGCGCAGTTTCACTTCTATCAGAGCAAAGTTGAATCTCAAAATGTGGTTGGAGTAAGGTTGTGACTTACAGTATGTATTGTAAAATGGAATTTGGGTAAATTATTAGTTAAAAAGAGTTATATGTCTGTTTGTGGTCTTCATTTACCATTAACAGGCTCATGTACTTACCAAGTACATATAAGTCATTGAAGAGGAACTTTTACACATCAATCTAATCCCAGTAAGTAGTACTCATTATGTACCCTCGCATAAGGTCATGAGGTTTAGATCACAACTAAAAGAACCAGATTCTGCACACAAGTGGCTGACATGGTTGTGGAGATAAAGTGAGGAGCATCATTATCTCAAAGGAGCTTGAAGTGCACGGCAAAAACAGTGTTACGTCAAATAAACCCAAGTATTCCTAAATGGGATTTTTTGTTTGTTTGTTTTGAGAAAAAAATTCTGCCATTGGGGTAAGCAAAAGTTGCTTGGTAAATGGAGTGTACTTATACAGCACCTCTCTATCTTATCAAGATACAGGTAGTCCTCGACTCACGACAGTCTCAAGTTATGACGTTTTGCGGTTATGATGCATTTCCCATTAAAAAACTAAAAATTATATATATATTTTTTTTTTTTTTTCGAAAATGTATTTTGAAAAGCAAAGTTACGCAGTTTCCGGTATCCGTATTTAACATATTAAACATAGCTGCGGTGGCATTCTGCCCTGTACAATCTAAAAAAGCTAAGTCTGGTCCTCTGGACATTCAAAAAACAAAACAAAACTGTACTGTGAACCCTGTTTTACGTCGTAAACGGAATGGAATACGGCAGATGGACCGAGCTGGACTGCGGTTTTATGTCGTAAACGCAATAGAGAATACGGAGGAAGGACGGACGGCTTCACCACAGCATCCCAGTAGGAAATTAACAATTTTTCCCCCTTCATTATGGCTCCCAAATGTATGTGTTTTTTGATAATTAAGTAGGGTACTGTGTTAGGATAGGCTAAGTGCTTGGTAAAATACAGCATATTGTACGTATAAGGCGCAGTACGTACGTATGTTCCGACTTACGTCGAAATTCGGTTGACGACGCTGCGTAGGAACGGATCTCCGTCGTAAGTCGAGGACTACCTGTATTCAAAGCTCTTTACACTACAATCTATGCCCTAATTTACCCATCCATACAGCACTCTACTAGATTTGTAGAAAGTATCATCAGTGCTTTATCACATTCATACACTGATGGGACACCCATCAGAGGCAATGAGGGAAGGTCAGTGTCTTTCCCAGGGACACTTTGATATGTGACTGCTGGTGGAATCAAACCCCCAACTCTTGCACTGGAGGATGACTGCTCTAAGCACTCAGCCACAGCTGCCCCAGTCTAACCACTTGGTTAGATTTCTTCAAACTTGCAAATGATTCCAACTGCTGTGTGCCTTTAAACTAAGCAAAATTGTCCAAAGTTAAAGGGGACCACAGATGCAAAATTCACTTTTTAATGTTTGTACTCAACTTTGGGTATTTACTTCATAAAAAAACAGTCCTAAGGCCAAAAAAATGCACCCAGTGGTTTATTTACTATAAGTATATTTATTTATCTTAGATAGAAACGGGCCGATTGCACTTCCTGCGGTTTGTTACGTCACAAACCGCAGCCACAACCCACAGCCACAACCCATCCCAACCTTTGTCCCGCCCCCGTCACCTAGCAACCCCTGGTAATGCTCCACCCACGCGGTTCCTGAGTTCATCTCAGCCTGCACACTAGGTGGCGGTATGCACCTAACAGTTGTTTGCGATCCGCCATAAATCAAATGGAGAAGAAGAAGAATAGTTCATCTCAGCAGAATGGCTCCTAAAGTTAAATGTTGCGTTGTTGGCTGCATTACACAACATGTGTCGATACACACTCTTCCAGTCTCAGAGAGCAGAGATGCGTGGCTTAATTTTATTTTTAATGGCAATGTCCAGGCGACATTACCGAAGAAGAATTACACTTCTTATATGATGAAGGACTACTTTTGCACAACTGCCAGTTTGGTTGAGTGGTTAGCGCACTGGACCGCCACCCGGGAGACCTGAGTTCGCATCTTGTCCATTGCATCTTTTTTTTTCCCCCCTTTTTTTTTAAAGCCTTTTGTTTCGGAGAAACCCTCTCTGACCCTCCTGGCGCAGATAATGGAGCACTAAGCAGATTTAAAATTGATAGTTTTCAGATAAAAAGACAGCACCGCTGTGAGTGTGTGTGTGTGTGTGTGTGTGTGTGTATGTGTGTCCGCCAGTGACTGCTCGCTCCCTCCAGCTCGCGCGCACGGTGAGAGTGAGGGAGAGAGGGAGTTGGACATGACAGGAAGAATAAAAAATGACACGACAACTTGTACACTGTGATCTGTTGCGGTCCAATTCAGCTCAGCTCGACTCTGTGGCAGTAACGTGAGTTGACTTCCTCGTCTGCCTTTGGAGGGCGGAGTTAATGTAAGCAGATCTTTGAAGGGCGTGCCACGAGATCTCATTATCATAAACCGGTCGTTCAAAACTAAAGTTAAAAATGGCAGAATTAAAAAGGGTATAATTGATTATCTAAGAATTATTTTGTGTATTAAATTGAATGAAAAGTGTCTGGTAACCCCAAAGAAATACCATACAAATTTTAAAAACATATCTGTGGTCTCCTTTAAAGAAAATTGCACTTCTTACAAGCAAAGATTGCTTTTTAAGAAATGTTTTCTCAGATTAAATGTTATGCCTCCTTGATTAAGCTGATTTTGTTTTATTTTTAATGCTTCATTTAAGAATTTTTGACTTAAAGCAAGGAAAGATACCCTGATATGTATAAAATCTTTACCTAAATTGAGTACCGGTATTATGCATCTTTGAACATGCTGATTTCAAGAATTATTTGCTTACACCTTAAAGTTTTCACATAAACAAAATAAGCTTACAGGACAAATTTTCTTGAAACGTAATTGTTTCTTTCTTGATTGAACTAACCAAATTTCAACTCTGAGAATAATAATTAGCAAAAATGTCTGACAATAAGACATACGTTGAAAAAGCATACTTAAAACAATGGATTTTATCTTACATCAAGGCACCATAGCATTCTTAGTTTGTGCATTTTTATTGACGCAACAGCAGGTCACATTTCTTACATTGAAAAGTTGTTTTTTTTTTTATAAGAAAATAATTATCTCGTTCTGAAATTTCAACCAAACCATAGTCATACCATGTAACAGGTAACTTAAACTCAGTATGAGCTGAACTATTTTATTAAGAAAAAGTTAGATATATGTTCTTACAATGAGCTTAATTTTTTTATGCAAAACTTGCTTGTTAATAATGTTTTATTTTTAGACAAAAATAAGACAAATGTCTAAAAATAAGGTATTTTAACTTTCTTGAAAATGATTTTTACAGTGTGGAGTTGCTTCTCCTGCAAATTAGAAGCTGATGCAGTTTGGGCTTGTAGTTATGATGTGTAGTACTAGTGGACCTACCCAGGGTCAAACTGAAGTCTTTTTGAACTGTTCCAGTGATGACTTTATTGACCTTTCAGTGAACAGACATTTATACAAATTATTTCATTAGTGTAATCTGAGAACATAGTCACCAAAAGAGACTATTGGCTTCTTTAATTTTATTCTAATGTAATCAAAAGAATAACTTTTTGTCATTTTCATGATATGTGTTATATGCTATGTTATTCTTTAAATGTGGAGCATTACT
The DNA here is from genome assembly GCA_038048925.1 of Garcialebias charrua. NCBI lineage: Eukaryota > Metazoa > Chordata > Actinopteri > Cyprinodontiformes > Rivulidae > Garcialebias > Garcialebias charrua. Next base: position 38,868 of record JBBPBX010020443.1, on the reverse strand, counting down.
GTGTTACTAGACCATATAATGGTGTCAGAGTGAATTTTATGTCAAATTGTGATTTTCAGATTTGTTTTAGAAGTGTTAAGACGCTAATCCAAGTATTTTACCTCTTGGAGTCAATGCGTCTGTCTTTTTCCTAAACATTTCCCTCTGCTTCTGGCTGTAACCTTGGGTCGTGATAACAGCAAGTGAACTCCTCGACTGTTTCTTTTGAACCAATCGGAGAGGGAAGAGTCTCTTTCCTTTCTTAAAGTTCTAAGCTTTTGCTGGAACTGACAGAGTTTGCTGAGGACCTCAAGGCCATGAGGTTCCCCAAAGAGCTGAATGAACGCCAGTCACACGCTAAGGACGCGTCATTCAGTTAAAGACTTATAACATGCCAAGTTATAAGTCATCTTCAAGAGCTGGAAAGCTCCAAGCTCTCTAGAACTTTCTTGAGGAATGCTTTATTTTGAACTAACCCAGAAGCTGCCACTATCTTTGACGGAGAAAGCAGGCCTCACGACACGTCGAATCCATAAACACGCCGAGGTATGACCGGACTTCACGGGCCCAGAACCTGTGAAGCTAAACTGCTCCTCAACTCTACCATACGAGACGGACGTCCAAACAGGTACAGAGTGGCTGATGTTTAATGGAACGTGCACGGAAGTCGAGCTGGTTTTCGTATGGAGAAGTGTCACCTCTGATTAAACTCAAAATAGATAACTTCCTCTTAAATCTCTCCAACCTCTTTTATTCCTCCTATTTCTTTTTCCCTCAATCTAAGCTGGTAACTACATTTTAAGCTAAAGAGCCACAGACTAAGTATATTGACAGCTGTATTTATGTCTGTTGTGTTGCATTTTAAATGTGCTGACGTGTTAAATTGCAAGAAAGTGAAAATCAGTCAATGAAGTGTAATGGTGTTAATTTTAGTTGATTTATTTTAAATAAAAGGTAGTGTCTCCTGGCATACCAAACTAAAATCAACGTCTCTGTCACTTAATGGCTTTATGGTTTATTTATCTATCATAAAGATCAAAGAAATATTGGGTAAACTGAAAAAGAAAAGAATCCGTGAAATTACTATTCAATCTGAATAAGTAATTAAGATATATAAAGTGTGTCAGTTTAATATCGACCTCCTCATATATCCTATAGATGCCTCCTGGAGGTTTTCTGGGCACCAGAGATCTCTGGGGGTATTATCGGGAACAACTCAGGATCATCCAGGAGGAAGAACTGGTTGCTGGAAAGAAAGAAGTCTAGTCTTCCTCCTGGACCTGGCCATGCCCCAATAAAATGAAAACAAAGATGGCCGAATGGATGGATGAACAGCTATATTAGAAATTATCCCTGCTTGTGATTTTTTTTTTTTTCAAGGGATGAGTTTGCGTTTAAAACAATGGATGTACAACACAAACCAAATAAATTACATTTTTTATTTGCCCAGTGTTTCACTGTGTTTCCAGTTAGTTTCTCATTTAGAGCCTTTTTTAACTGGTCCAAAGCACACTCTCCTCTGGTACCATCCATCTTTCTTCAAAGCATCAAGTGTTTATTCAGTATTGAGTTGTGCATCAGATGCTGTGGTGATGCAATAGGCCACAGCCCTGCTTTTTTTTTAAACACTGTTGCTAACTAATGTCTCACAAGGAGGCTCTAAAACTGGAAGTAACAAACAGCAAAAAAATTGTCCAAACTAATGTTACCTCACCACAAGATATCTGGACGCACACTTTCCATGGAAATTAGTTTTGTGACAAAAGAAAACAGAGAGAAACCACCAGTTCTGCCCCAATCCTTCTCCCTCCAGTAGTTTTCAGAGTGCAGCATTTTAATTGGATTGACCTTACACAAAGGAGTGAAGTACAGCGGTTTGAAGTAAAGCCTGGATTCTGCAGAAAATCCTCCAGGTGAACGAAGGCAAACACCTCCATATCTTCAAACATGGAAGAAATAAAGCTCCACTTTCATTTGTATTGGTTGGAAGAGCAGGGCACACGTTTATTATTGACTTGATTTGAATTACATGACAGTAATAAAAATGAAAAAGTTAATAATGTTGCATTTGCTAAAATTGGCGATTTGATTGATAAATAGAAAAGAAATATTTATTTTGCAGGTTTATATAAGGTGCCCAACTCTGCTCTGGTGATGGACCAACTAACAGATGAGGTCAGGCAGGAATCCCCATGGACTATGGTGTTTGCAGATGACATTGTGATTTGTGGTGAGAACAGGTGGAAGAGAACTTGGAGAGATGGAGGTATTCACTTGAAAGAAGAGGAATGAAAGTCAGCCGTAGTAAGACAGAGTACATGTGTGTGAATGAGAGGGAGGCCAGTGGAACAGTGAGGCTACAAGGAGCAGAGGTCACAAAGGTGCAGGACTTCAAGTACTTGGGGTCCACTGTCCAGGAAAATGGGGAATGTGGTAAAGAGGTGAAAAAGAGAGTCCAGGCAGGATGGAGTGGATGGAGAAAAGTTTCAGGAGTGATTTGTGACAAAAAGGTGTCAGCAAAGGTCAAAGGAAAAGTTTACAAGACAGTGGTGAGACCAGCTATGTTGTATGGTCTGGAGACAGTGTCATTGACAAAAAGACAGGAGAAAGAACTGGAAGTAGCAGAAATGAAGATGTTGAGGTTCTCCTTAGGAGTGACAAGGATGGATAAGATCAGGAATGAGATCATCAGAGGTACAGCACATGTTGAACAACTGGGAGATAAAGTTAGGGAGGCCAGACTGAGATGGTTTGGACATGTCCAGAGGAGGGACAGTGGGTATATTGGTAGAAGGATGTTAGAAATGCAGCTGCCAGGAAAAAGACAAAGAGGGAGGCCAAAGAGGAGATATATGGATGCAGTTAGAGAGGACATGAAGGTAGTTGGAGTGAGGACAGAGGATGCAGAGGACAGAGTGAGGTGGAGGAGGATGACTCGCTGTGGCGACCCCTGAAAAGGGAAAACCCGAAAGAAGAAGAAAATATATAAGGTGCCCAACCACGAGAGCAAAATAAATACTGTACATACAGTATATATTGTCCATCCATCATACGAGCTGTTACGTCTGTGACCTGTTGATCAGGCCACAGAGGGAACTGGTCCAGGAGGTCTTCTCTTCAGCAACACCCTCCAGCTCCTCCTGAAAGATCTCAAGATGGTCTCAGGCCAGAGTGGACATTTAATTTCTTACATGAGTGTGGGGATTCTCTTCCTGCAGGTGCCTGAGTCCAGAGGCAGTGCCAGCAAGCAACAGCTGAGAGTCATCCCACTAATAAACACCAGGACTGGAAGAGACTGAAGGAGAGCTTCCTTCCCTGCTGGAGCATTACTCACCTTCTGGTATTTCTGCTTTTGCCCTCCATGTGTTAATCCTCTCAGGGGTGTCCAATCTCCTTGAGGGCCACTATCCTGCATCTTTTACACGTTTCTTTGTTCCAGCACACCTGATTCAATGGTTATACTGCCTCTTCATGTTCTGCAGAAGTTATTCCCCTTTAGATTCAAATGAGATGTCTTGGAGCAGAGAAAGCTCTAAAACATGCAGGACGGTGGCCCTCAAGGACCAGGATTGGACACCCCTGCACCTTGTGTTCTCCTTGCGTTCTCACAGAACTTGTTTCCTGAGCTTCCAGTCCTGGATCACTGCCGCTGTCAATGAATCTTCGACTCCTGTTCCCACCTGTGAGTTACAACTCAGCATTGTGGATCGTCTCCAGCTGCTCCATCACCTTCCAATCACCCGCCTCCACGCTCCACCTGTACTCCTTCAACCAGGACCTGACTAACCTGGAATCCTCAACCCTTCTCCTTAGACTACTGCTCACCCATGAACCTGTAAGAGAGCAACAACCTGCACCATCTAACAGTTGATGTCTCTCCTTCCTCCACAGGTTTCCAGGGTCTCCAACCATACCTGATACAGTATATCTATTCATTGTAACTAAATCACTTTACATCAAAGGGTTTTGAGTCTGTTCTCTCTGGTCTCTGGATAAACACCTCTGTTGTGACAGTGACTCTATAGCCTGCATGCCTGAACCTCCTCAGCTGACTCCTTTCAACAAGGAGGAGCAACGGCTGTACGCCAAACATCCTCATGGAGGAAGCTCATTTCAGCCACCTGGATCTTGCTTTTGGCTCAAAGGCACAGTGGTCACCTTTCCCTCCAATCTGCTGATTGTGTAGAAGAGGGTACAAAAAGGTGCTATAGTGTACGAAAATGTGGAATGGGTGTGTTTACTCATGCACGTTTGGGTTTTCTGTAACTCCATTCCAAACTGATGTTTCTAATTTGGCCTTGGGTGTGAAAGGTGCAGTGGTGGAGAAAGTACTCAAACACTGTACTTAAGTAAAAGTACAAATAAACAAATAAAAATATACTCTAGTAAAAGTAGAAGTACCACATTAACATTTTTACTTAAGTAAAAGTAAATAAGTACTTGCTTTTAAAATACTTAAAGTATTCAAAGTAAAAGTACTTGCTGAATGTATTACATAATGCAATGGTATACATATCTTTAAGTCTGCCTACCATACATGTATGTATTTTCTGTAATGCATTAATAGTGTTGAGTCATTTTAATGAACAATGTTGCAGATACTACATGTTTTTTTGTGTTTACTCTGTGACACAGTTCACACTTGGATTTGTGATTATTCTGTGCATCAGAATTTCAGGGATGACCAGAGTTAAATGTCATTAAGCAAAATAAGAAAGATTTTACCTTTGAAAGTTTTTATTTAACACATTTTACCTTTGAAAGTTTTTATTTAACACAAAGTAGAACCAATGTGTCATTTTAACTGCAGTAAACACATTAAGTAAAAGTTGTCAGCCTGAACAAAAGGGGCATTAGACACAACTAACAAAGGAATAGGCACTGATCATTTCCACTCATCATTTCAACTCCAGTTTGTCATCAACTCTAGTTAAAATATTGTCTAGTCAACCTTATACTGTAATGGGTCAATATGAACAATATTTTAACTTTCTGACACCATTTTTAAAACATGGACCTGAGTGTTGAGTCATTTGGAGACATCTCTTGCCTCCTAACATCCCATGAACTGACACATTTTAATATTGCAGCAAGAATTTCTTGTTCAAGTTCAGAATAAGTTGGTTTTCAAAGTTTTTTGAGTCTAGTCTGGCTCTTTTGGGAGAGAAAATATGTCCTGCTGTACTGAACAGTCTTTCAATAAGGCCATGGGTGTTCTGGCTGACTCTCTTGCGGTGGAATACATTATGGGTGTGTTAGCGGTGCTGCGGGTGCACCCAGCTCAGTGACATATACAGTATACACATTAGAATATACGTCATTGACCCAGCTCTTTTTGAAGGTGGGTCTAATGTCAACTGACCACTTTGCAGTGATTCAATGGACCAACTCCCTTCTCACCACTGGTTACTTTCAAAGTAACAAGCAAATCAAAAAGCTGTAACATGAATGTAACTTGTAATGCAACACATTATAGAAATGTAGTGTAGTAGAAAGTACATATACTTGATGTAAAATGTAGTGGAGTAAAAGTATAAAGTACCCACATTTAACTATACTTAAGTAAAGTACAGATACATGAAAAATGTACTTCAGTACGGTAACAAAGTATTTGTACTTAGTTACATCCCACCACTGGAAAGGTGTGTGGGCAGTAGTGTATTTTGCTCCTGTGTGTTTGTGGTGACCTGTCCAGACTGTCCCCGAGTCTCACCTGCTTGATTAGGAAGCAACCGCCAGTGAGCCTGAAACAAATGCAGAAATAAGTGATGCGATCTAATGAAGTTGAACAGTGTTAGTTTAACTTTGTTGTTATTGAGTGAGAAAATTGAGTTTGCTTGACAGAATATGAATTTGTACAGCGCAAAAAATAAAATACTGCCGTTCAACTTGTCATTCAGCAAATTCTTTTTTACACCTGCTTTCTAGTGTATATAGACGGAAAGTTTCATGGGAATTGCTGAGGTGACATTGTTTTGACATTGCGTTTTCAGGTGACATCTCCTCTAAACGCCAGAGGCAAAGGATTTATGCCAACAGTGGCTGTGGAGGGGAGAGTGATGACTTTCGCATCCTTGTTTTACGGCTTCAATCCTCTGAATATGCCATGCTCCTTTTATGTTCTGTGTGCCTCTCCTCCAGCGTCGACATCAGCCTTCCTGTGAGTCTCCGTGCGCTCATTATCACTTCTTGAGACGGCGTGATGCGCAGAGACGTGTCAGCACACGGCAACATGTACAGACGAGGGCATACAACCAACATGGGTGTAAATTTACATTCAAGTACTACACAGAGCAGATTTACAAACCGATACACACCAGTCGCACATTAAGTAAACACAGCATGTGACAGCTAAGAAGAACAACTCCTCCATTTGTGCTCATTGTGAAATCCTTTTGAATCACTTTGTTCATGCAGATCTCGTTCCCTCATTAGGCTTGATTTTGTCACTTCAAACCCAGAAAGATGAATTGTCCCATCTGCTGCAAAGTGAAGTGAATTTCATTTCACATTTTACTCACATTAATACACAAAAATGCCACTTCTAAACCTGTGAACTGTCCATGTGAGCTCGTGTCATGGTGGGGTCTGCAAGAGGAAATAAAAAATAAAAAATGGTATAAAAAGCAAAATGATTAAGCTCTGGGGGATTGGAGCAGACTTACCACAGACAATCGAGCATGAGCGACGCTCCTTCAAGCTGTCGGCCATCCATCAGTGGCTTGGTGACATCTCACAGTCTGCTCTGCTTGATGTTTTCTTTACAGCTGATGAGCGATGGCAGCAGGAAGTATGAAGCATGCTAGACGTCAGAGTACTGGGATCTGATTGTGAGCAGGAGCTCCAGTTAGATCTGAGAAAGTGGTGTGGATGTAAAGCCTGGGCCGCTGGGCATTGACATCTTACTCCTTTGTGACATTTATACCTGGTTCTTCTTCTATGATTCTCTCACGTTATTTTGGATGATTGCATTTTAGGAGCTGTTTGTTCCCCATCCCATTTACCCCAAAACCAGTGATGACAGTTTCCCCCAGGCAAATCTGTGTTAAACCCTGGAAATAACGTGTGAACCAACAGACATGCGGTTCATACAATACCATACCATTTTATTTATAGAGCACTTAAAACAGCGACAAGGCCAACCAAAGTGTTGTACAAACAAACAACAGGCAACACATAAGCAAAATATAAAATGTAGTAAAAAACTAGCCTGGTTAAAACCAGACCCTTGTCCTTCACTTTGCTTCGAACTAGGGTCTGGACTTTCTCCATAGAGAACCGATTCTTGCTGGAGGCGTGGCCTCTGCTGAGGAATAAAACCATTGGATCTTAGAAACATTTTGAACAGGGAAAAGCATTCTGCTCCCTCCCCTCAGAGCCATATATGGCTGCTCCCCCGTGTTCTGTTGAACTTGACATCTGCTCCACCTCCTGCTGCTTTTTCTCTCGCTGCCGGCTGCTGCTGCATATTCTGTATTTATATGTTAATAAAACGTTCTAAAAAAATAAAAATAAAAACATGGATTGCTGGTCCAGCACACCAGAAGACCAGAAAATCTGCAGGGACTCGGGCAGCAACGTAAAACCCTAGTTTAATTTCTCTCGTGACAACCTGAGGCATTTCCTCATAGCGGAGGGAGAGGAGGGAGAAGGGAGCGATCACTTGACTTTTGGCAAAAAAAACAAAGAAAACTCCAGATAAGGGATTAAGAAGGGGAAATTAATACATTTGTGTCACATATAAAACAGTCCTGCATCGCTTTGCATCTCTTTGAATGAGAACATGCGAATGCTCGCTGGCTGCGCGCTGGGACAGGTGGGGGCGTGGGTTAGGGGCCAAAAACTCCGCCCCTTCTTTTCTCTGATTGGTCCGATCAAAAATCAGCCGGAGAAATCGTTGTCTATGGGAGAAGTCCCAGACTGAGCAGTGAAGTGAAATGAGAATTGAGCTGAGCTGTGCAGGAAGGTGAGGGCCAGGCTGGTAAAAAACAGAATATAGACATAAAATAATTGCAGATAATAAATATAACTACCACACACAGATCATCTGGTGTTGAAAGCAACGGAATAGTAGTGGGTCTTTAAATGGGATTTGAAAACCAAGAGGGAGGGGGCCTGTCTGACAAGCAGAGGTAACTCGTTGCAGAGTCTTGGGCCTGCTACAGAGAAGGCCCTTTCACCTCTGTGCTTAAGACAAGTTCTTGGAACTGTGAGAAGTAACTGGTCCGCTGACCTCAGAGAACGTGGTGGGACATACAGGTGTAGCAAATCAGAGAGATGGGGGGAAGAAGACTGTTCAGCGATTTATATACATACAGGAGAATTTTGAACTGGATTTGAAGATGAACCGGTAGCCAGTGCAGGGAGGCCAAGACTGGTGCAATGTGCTCTCTTTTGCGTCTACTGGTTAAAAATCGGGCTGCTGCGTTCTGGACCAGTTGTAGTTGTGCAATGGTGGTCTGACTGACACCAAGCAGAAGTGAATTGCAGTAATAAAGCCTATGTAACAAATGTGTGTATTACTGTCTCCAGGTTATTTTTGGATAATATGGGCTTCAGCTTAGACAGTCGCCTCAGCTGGAAAAAACAGGATTTAACGATCATATTTACATGACTGTTAAGTTTCATGGAAGGATCCATTATCACTCCCAGATTTGTGACATTTTGTTTTTCAGACAGGGGTAGAGCAGAAAGATCGATGCAGTGGTTCATGATTGTGTCATTGGGAGGGAACAACATGGCTTCAGACTTATTTTCATTTAAACTTAAGAAATTTAAAGCCATCCAGTCCCTGATGTCCGCCAGGCAGTCGAGCAAAGGTTGAATAGAGCATGTACCATTTTGTCTTAGGGGGAAGTCATTGGCGTAGAAGTGGAAAGGTATGTTGTGTTTCTGGAAAATAGCACCAAGTGGCAGCAGGTATAAGGAGAATAGGAGAGGACCCAGGATGGACCCCTGTGGAACCCCCCATTTAAGTTCTGCCGCTGCAGAACTAAAATCTTTGATGGAAACACAAAAGGATCTGTCAGAGAGGTAGGATCTGAACCAATTGAGGGCTGACCCTGTGATGCCCACCCACTACTCCAACATAGCAATGAGGATCTCATGGTCAATGGTGTCGAAAGCAGATGTAAATGCAAATGGTAAATGGAGCTTATTTATATAGCGCTTTCCAGCCCCCTATGAGGGGCCCCAAAGCGCTTTACAATACCAACCATCCACCCATTCATACACCGGTAGCGGCAGACTGCTATGCAAGGCGCTTTCCAGTCCTACCGGAAGCAACTCGGGGTTAAGTATCTTGCCCAGGGACACAACGACACATGGTGTGGGGAACCAGGATTCGAACCTCCAACCTTCCGATCGGGGGACGACTGCCATTACCACTACGCCACGGCCACCCCAAGGTCCAATACGACAAGCAGCACAGAGTCACCAGTGTCTGTGGATAAGACAATGTCATTAAAAACCTTCAGTAGGGCAGTTTCAGTGCTGTGGAGAGGTTTAAAGCCAGATTGTGATATTTCAAGGATAGCGTGATCCTCCAGGAAGCACTTCAACTGAGACTCAAGTATTTTTTTCAGAAGTTTAGAAACAAATGGGAGTCTGGAGACAGGCCTGAAGTTGGATACTACTGAAGGGTCGAGGTTTTCTTTTTTTTTCAGGAGAGGTTGAACAGCAGCATGTTCTAATGTTTTTGGTACCATGCCAGTGGATAAACTGCTGTTCACAATAGCAAGAATGGAAGGACCTAGAGTAGGAAAAACCTCCTTTAGTAGCCAAGGGGGTCCACATTAAAGGGGGAACCAGATGGTTTCAGGTTGCACATGACCTGTTCAAGAGAAGACAGAGAAATTGGTTTAAAATGGTCAAATACAGCAACATATTGAGGTGGGATGGATGGATCATGAGTTGGAAGAAAAATGAGAGCCCGGGTGGTTGTAATTTTTTTTCTAACAAGAAATGTAGGAAGTTCTCGCACATCTCAGTCGAGGTTTCCAGAGGTGAAGGTTCCGTGAGGTGGAGAACAGAGTTTAAGGTGGAGAACAGGACCTGTGGACAACCTCTGTTGAGTCAACTGGCAACTCGGGTGAGGAGCAGGATGGCTCGTTGCCCTGGGTGTACTGAGCAGAATTCACAGGAGTGCAACCACTGCTTTGCAAGTGGAGAAGTAGGTCACATAGCAGGGGGGTGTTTGAATCAAACCAAGGTGCAGGGAAACGGGGCTCGGTCTATTTCTTAGTTCATATTTTAGATCTAAATACAGTTTTTCTTTACAGTTTGTATTTTTCATCCATCCATCCATCCATTTTCTTCCGCTTATCCGGGGTCGGGTCGCGGGGGTAGCAACCTAAGTAGGGAGGCCCAGACTTCCCTCTCCCCAGCCACTTGGAGCAGCTCCTCTGGGGGAATCCCAAGGCGTTCCCAGGCCAGCCGAGAAACATAGTCCCTCCAGCGTATCCTGGGTCTTCCTCTGGGTCTCCTCCCGGTGGGACATGCCCGGAACACCTCACCAGGGAGGCGTCCAGGAGGCATCCTAACCAGATGCCCGAGCCACCTCAACTGGCTCCTCTCGATGTGGAGAAGCAGCGGCTCTACTCCGAGTCCCTCCCGGATGACTGAGCTTCTCACCCTATCTCTAAGGGAGAGTCCAGCCACCCTGCGGAGAAAACTCATTTCAGCCGCTTGTATCCGAGATCTTGTTCTTTCGGTCATAACCCAAAGCTCATGACCATAGATGAGGGTGGGAACGTAGATCGATCGGTAAATTGAGAGCTTTGCCTTTTGACTCAGCTCTCTCTTCACCACGACAGACCGGTACAGCGCCCGCTTCACTGCGGACGCTGCACCTATCCGCCTATCGATCTCACGCTCCAGTTTTCCCTCATTCGTGAACAAGATCCCGAGATACTTAAACTCCTCCACTTGGGTAAGGACCTCCTCCCCGACCCGGAGAGGGCACGCTACCCTTTTCCGGCTCAAGACCATGGCCTCGGATTTGGAGGAACTGATCCTCATCCCGGCCGCATCACATTCAGCTGCAAACCGCTCCAGCGAAAGCTGTAGATCACGAGCTGATGAAGCCAATAGGACCACATCATCTGCAAAAAACAGAGAAGCGATTCTAAGGCCACCAAAACGGATCCTCTCAACACCTTGGCTGCGCCTAGAAATTCTGTCCATAAAAGTTATGAACAGAATCGGTGACAAAGGGCAACCTTGGCGGAGTCCAACTCTCACCGGAAACGAGCCTGACTTACTGCCGGCAATGCGGACCAAGCTCTGACACCGGTCGTACAGGGACCTAACAGCCCATATCAATGGGCCTGGTACCCCATACTCCCGGAGTACCCCCCACAGAACCCCCCGAGGGACGCGGTCGAATGCCTTTTCCAAGTCTACAAAGCACATGTAAACTGGTTGGGCAAACTCCCACGCACCCTCCAGGACCCTGTTGAGGGTGTAGAGCTGGTCTAGTGTTCCACGACCAGGACGAAAACCACACTGCTCCTCCTGAATCCGAGGTTCGACTATCCGACGGACCCTCCTCTCCAGAACCCCTGAATAGACCTTACCAGGGAGGCTTAAGAGTGTGATCCCTCTATAGTTGGAACACACCCTACGGTCCCCCTTTTTGAATAGGGGAACCACCACCCCAGTCTGCCAATCCAAGGGAACTGCCCCCGATGTCCACGCGATATTGCAGAGTCGCGTAAGCCAACACAACCCCACAACATCCAGAGCCCTAAGGAACTCAGGACGAATCTCATCCACCCCCGGAGCCTTGCCACCGCGGAGCTTTTTAACCACCTCGGCGACCTCAGCACCAGAGATTGGAGAGCCCGATCCAAAGTCCCCAGGCTCCGCTTCCTCAGTGGAAGACGTGCCAGTAGGATTGAGGAGGTCTTCGAAGTATTCCGCCCACCGACTCACAACATCCCGAGTTGAGGTCAACAGCACGCCATCCCCACCATAAATGGTGTTGGTCGCGTACCGCTTTCCCCCCCTGAGACGCCGGATGGTGGACCAGAATCGCCTCGAAGCCGTACGGAAGTCATTCTCCATGGCCTCTCCGAACTCCTCCCACGCCCGAGTTTTTGCCTCAGCAACCACCCGAGCCGCATGCCGCTTGGACTGCCGGTACCTATCTGCTGCTTCCGGGGTCCCACAGGCCAAAAAGGCCCAATAGGACTCCTTCTTCAGCTTGACAGCATCCCTCACCGCCGGTGTCCACCACCGGGTTCGAGGGTTGCCACCACGACAGGCACCAACAACCTTGCGGCCACAACTCCGATAAGCTGCCTCGACAATAGAGGCGCGAAACATGGCCCACTCGGGCTCAATGTCCCCCGCCTCCCTCGGAACGTGTTCAAAGCTCTCCCGGAGGTGGGAGTTAAAGCTCCGTCTTACGGGAGACTCTGCCAGACGTTCCCAGCAGACCCTCACAATACGTTTGGGTCTGCCAGGTCTGACCGGCATCCTCCCCCACCATCGGAGCCAACTCACCACCAGGTAGTGGTCAGTTGACAGCTCCGCCCCTCTCTTCACCCGAGTGTCCAGGACATGCGGCCGCAGATCAGATGAGACGACAACAAAGTCGATCATTGAACTACGACCTAGGGTGTCCTGGTGCCAAGAGCACATATGGACACCCTTATGCCTGAACATGGTGTTCGTTATACCATACCATACCATACCATTTTATTTATAAAGCACTTTAAACAGGAACAAGTCCACCAAAGTGCTGGACAAACAAACACGCAACAGGCAACACATACAATGAAGTACAACACGAAAAACATAAAAAACATTGCAGATCATAAATCAAACGATCCAGTACACATCAGCTGGCATTGAAAGCGATGGAGTAGTAGTGAGTTTTTAACCGGGATTTGAAAACCGAGAGGGAGGGGGCCTGTTTGATGAGCAGCGGTAACTCGTTCCAGAGTCTTGGGCCTGCTACAGAGAACGCTCTGTCACCCCTGCGCTTAAGGCGAGTTTCTGGAACTATTAAGAGTACCTGATCCTCTGACCTCAAAGCACGTGGAGGAACATATGGGTGTATCAGATCCGAGAGATAGGCGGGGGCGAGACTGTTCAGCGATTTGTAGACATACATGAGAATTTTGAATTGGATTCGAAGATGAACCGGTAGCCAGTGAAGGGAGGCCAAGACTGGTGTAATGTGCTCTCTTTTGCGTGTGCTGGTTAAAAATCGGGCAGCTGCGTTCTGAACCAGTTGTAATCGTGCAATGGTGGCTTGACTGACGCCAAACAGAAGTGAATTGCAGTAATCAAGCCTAGATGTAATGAATGCGTGAATCACTGTCTCCAGGTGCTTTTTGGATAATATGGGCTTCAGCTTAGACAGACGCCTCAGCTGGAAAAAACAGGATTTGACAATCATGTTTACATGACTGTTGAGTTTCATGGAAGGATCCATTATCACTCCCAGATTTTTGACTTTTTGTTTTTCGGACAGGGGTAGAGCAGACAGGTCAATGCAGTGGTTTGAGGTTGTGTCATTGGGAAGGAACAATATGGCTTCAGACTTCTTATCATTGAAGCTTAAGAAATTTAAAGCCATCCAGTCCCTGATGTCAGCCAGGCAGTCGAGCAGAGGTTGAATAGAGCCTGTACCATTTTGTCTTAGGGGGAAGTAGATTTGACAGTCATCAGCGTAGAAGTGGAAAGGTATATTGTGTTTCCGGAAGATAGCACCGAGTGGCAGCAGGTATAAGGAGAACAAGAGAGGACCCAGGATGGACCCCTGCGGAACCCCCCATTTAAGAGCCGCCACTGCAGAAGTAAAATCATTGATGGACACACAAAAAGACCTGTCAGAGAGGTAGGATCTGAACCAGTTTAGGGCTGATCCTGAGATGCCCACCCACTGCTCCAACCTAGCAATGAGGATCTCATGGTCGATGGTGTCGAAAGCGGATGTGAGGTCCAATAGGACAAGCAGCACAGAGTCACCAGTATTTGTTATGGACAATCCATGACGAGCACAGAAGTCCAACAACAGAACACCACTCGGGTTCAGATCAGGGGGGCCGTTCCTCCCAACCACACCCCTCCAGGTCTCACTGTCATTGCCCACGTGAGCGTTGAAGTCCCCCAGCAGAACAAGGGAGTCCCCAGGAGGCGCACCCTCCAATACCCCCTCCAAGGACTCCAAAAAGGGTGGGTAATCTGCGCTGCCGTTCGGCGCATAGGCACAAACAACAGTCAGAGCCCGTCCCCCCACACGTAGGCGAAGGGAGGCTACCCTCTCGTTCACCGGGGTGAACCCCAACGTACAGGCACCAAGATGGGGGGCAACAAGTATGCCCACTCCTGCTCGGCGCCTCTCACCAGGGGCAACTCCAGAGTGGAAGAGTGTCCAACCCCTCTCAAGGAAACTGGTTCCAGAGCCAGAGCCATGCGTTGAGGTGAGTCCGACTATTTCTAGCCGGAACCTCTCAACCTCACACACTAGCTCAGGCTCCTTCCCCACCAGAGAGGTGACATTCCATGTCCCAATGGCCAGCTTCTGTAGCCGAGGATCAGACCGCCAGGGTCCCCGCCCTCGGCCACCACCCATTCCACAATGCACCCGACCCCTTTGGCCCCTCCCACAGGTGGTGAGCCTATGGGAAGGGGGACCCACGTCTCCTCTTCGGGCTGTGCCCGGCCGAGCTCCATGGGTGAAAGCCCGGCCACCAGGCGCTCGCCAACGTGCCCCTCCTCCGGGCCTGGCTCCAGAGTGGGGCCCCGGTGACCCGCGTCCGGGCAAGGGAACATTGTTTCCATTTATATTAATCATCATAAGGGGTCTTGTGGGCTGCGCTTTGTCTCGTCCCTCACCTTGTATTTTTGTTGGATGTAACTGGGGTCCTCCATAGTTTCAATCCACCTCATGCACCACATGTGATGTGAATGACAATAAAGACACCTTGACCTGGACCTTGAATGACGCTGCAGTTCTGATGGCAGGACGATCACAGTTTGTCTGTCTGTGATGCACTAATGACTAAAACTACAGAAACTGTTTAATGAGACATATCAAACTAAAGCTGTTGATCAAATTGAAGCTGCAGCCAAGTGTCTGTTTCTGACTTAAGGTCAGACACTTGGCTGCAGCTGCTGGAGACAGCGTTAGCAAGGGAATCTCTGGAACAGCAACTTTTGCAGCTTTCAAAATTCTTCCATAAATCGGAGACTTGCAGTCCTACTCGGAGACCTCAAAATAATCTCAAAGTTGTTCTGGGTGTCTTGAACTCATCACAATTTTTTCCCCTAAATTTTGACCCATGCAGGCATTTCCAACTTGTCTCTGGACCAGATGCTGTTTTAACACGGGATGGGAACTCCACTCGACATATCTTTTTTTCTCCATAATATCCTCCAATAGATTAAATGATTGCATTTCAATGTGTGAACTGCTGTCAAACTGGACACAAAATGGGTTGATGTGAGTATATTGTGGGCCGATGGGGCAATGGAATAGCATTTATGATATGGAATAGCTAGAAAACAACCAACAGAGTGGGAGTTTTTCGCTAAAATAGAATGAAATCCCACAATCTACCACCTTTTTAAAGGACAACACCCACCATGACAGTAACAATTCACCATATTGAACTATTACTGTAGTAGAATATTTCGTCTATTTTCATTTTTGCATTTGGGCCAGGCGAGGGTTAAAAAAAAAAAAAAAAAAAAAAACGAGTCCCGAATGAATCCGGAAACGCGGCCGAAAAGTGTCGAAGTGTGGAGTGACTTTTGTCACGTCTCCACCCAGAAGGAAGGGATGAGTTTCCATGGAGGTTTATGAGAGTGAGAGTAAAACTGCATATTTCCTGGTGCATTTTTGTGTACAGCTGGACCAGTGCTCTGTTTTTATTTTTTATTTATTTTATAGACCTTTTTAATAAGATATAACACCGCTGCGGACTGTTGCTGGCTGCTCTCCTCTCCTCTGCCCAGAGAGGAGCGAGCCGCGCGGCTTCTCCCGTTTTCTCCCGTCTTCTCCCGTCTTCTCCCTGGCTCCCCGTTCCGTTGGTCAGCTTTGAAGTTCGTGCCGGGGCTCGGTTCTTTCCCAGCCTTGTTGCTGGAGCACGGGGAAGCACGGGAGAGCACGGGGAGCCCGCGCGCTCAGAGCTCCGCGCCGCGGCTGCCTTTCTACTCCCGACCTGTCTGGTCAGGGGAGAGAATAAAAAGCCGATGCGGAAATTAATGAATTTGTCGCGATCAAGCGAATTAAACTAGTATGTCTACGTGGATGCTGCTCAGAATATGACAGACATCAGTGAGCGACCGCTTCTCTTTTTTTTTTCCTCTCT
This sequence comes from Garcialebias charrua, assembly GCA_038048925.1. Taxonomy (NCBI): domain Eukaryota; kingdom Metazoa; phylum Chordata; class Actinopteri; order Cyprinodontiformes; family Rivulidae; genus Garcialebias; species Garcialebias charrua. The sequence continues at coordinate 22,561 of JBBPBX010020443.1, read as the reverse complement.
TAGAGCAGCGGTCATGGAAGTTGATGAAGGCTTATTATAACTCCGCCTGTAACTCCAAGGCGGAATCTTTAGTGATGTGAATGCCCATATTTGGAGAGGGGCAGATCTTCCCGGAGCTTCTGCTAAAATCTGCTATAAATCATGAAATAACACATTTAGCGTTATTTCTCTACAATATAAATAAACGCTCCTGTATTATTTTTAAATAAACTAATAAATATTAATGGCGATGCAATTTGAAAACATGGTGGGTCATGGACTTTAATGTTGATTATTGATGAACTGAACGCCAGTCACTTAATCTCTCAGATTAGTACAGTGTTTTTAATTTATTCACCACTACAGAGACTCATGGTTTCAGTTGTTTCAGTTCTGGTTGGAGAGGACAGACAAGATGAGTCCAAGCGTGATAATATATTCTGCATTCTTCAGATGAAATGCTTTTCTAATTAACCTGACAAAACTGTTAAAACGTCCTCCCTTCTTTATTACCCTTTTCTTTCATCAAGCCTCCATCTTGCTTTTCCAAAGTGTCTCTCCTAGCCTCCTCTTTCTTTTTCCACTCCATGTGTGACAATGCACTGTCCATTAAGTCTTTATAGGCTGATGGAAATGTCACAAGGGCACTGAGACGGCATACATCATTCTGTTCATCCACTCTTTCTGCTGAGTTTTCATTTTCCTTTTGTCTCTCTGTGTCACAGAGCAGAGTCATATGCGCTGTTAGAATCTCCACTTTATCTACCCACATGCAACAAATTCCCCCATCCAAGGTGCATTAATGTCTGCATCTTCACATGTAAGCCTGTCAAAAACTGTCCTTGCCACATAAGCCCAGCTGCTCACAGCCTCCATGTAAGTGAAGGATTTCCTCAGCCCTCCAGATCTGTGCACAATGCTGCTGTAGGTGCAGCACTCCTGGTGCGCACCAGCTGCAGGGATTTACAGCAGATCTGCTTATTTCTCATAAGCTGGAAGAATAAGCTATTTTCCCATTTCCTGTACCTGCGGTGTAGTCACCTCCGAGCTTGTTGAGGTGGAGGTGTAATAGGGAGAGGAACATTGTCAGGTGATGAAACGAGTGTGTGTTAGCTGAGCTGAGGACCTGCTGGCTCTCTCTCTCCTCCACCCAGTCCCCCTTATCACATTACAGCTCAGATAGATGGTACCAGAACCCCAGAGGTAAAGGATTAATTTGTTTAAAGCTCTGCAGACTGCCTTGACTGACCTTGGCTGAGCATAAGAAAGGTAAAAAAAAAAAAAAGAAGTAAAGAATGGGTTTTCCTTCCCGTTTCTGCCTCACTGTAGGGAGGGGGAAAGATTAATAGAAAGAGAGGAGTCATATCTCTCCTTTCAGAAACTAAAATCAGAAAGTTCCAAAGCCTCCAGGCTGTTTCAGACAATAGGTTTGTTTCCTGAAGATGATGTCATTACAGTGTGGAAGAGAAGAAAGAAACAAACATAAACAAATGTGGGATTGCATTAAAGAAAATGACTACCGGTAATACTTACTGAACTTAAACTTGTTTCCGGTGTTGGGGCTAATTTAACATTTCTCTCTTGTGGTATTTTCTGATTTTCATCGTTGGTGTTTTTAACCACAAAACTGTGTGTCTGTGTGTTTCATGAACTACTGGATGTGTTTTATTGAAACCCCTAGGAAGTAATCATTACAGCTGATAATCTTTTACAGTCAACTCAATAAAAGCTAGCCTCCAAAAATGTCTACATTTCGTTCAGTTTTACAAAGTCTGAGTTAAGATTTGGTCTGGTAGTAGCTGAGAGTATTTTATAACACATACTCCAAGTGCTAACAGGCGGGGCTTAATTTGTGCTGGATCCTGCCGGAACAGGATCTGGGGCCTTTCTTACTTTGACAGGCTGCGTTCCTGTAACAGTTTGCTTTGATCCGGTAACTCTCAAGAAACTAATAATAAAGTAATGAGCAAATACGACTGTCTTGAATGAACAAAACCCATATTGGACATTTAATCTGAAAATGATTCAATAAACACTAATTTTAAACATAACAGCCACTTTATGAGCTTCCTAATATCACATAAAAGTCACCCCTTCAAAATAGGCATTTCTGCTTCTACCCTTAAATAAATATCCACCCCTAAAAGTTCAGTCATGGGCAATTTGATTAAAAACACAAAAGTATAATTAAACAGCACAACTAAATTGCAAATCGGTTTTATGGTTTAAGTGGGCCATTAATAACATTTTGATTATTTATTAAAAATAGGAGATACATTGTTGATGGGTAATCAAGTGACATACATCACATCAAACCAACGGCACCAATAACAGTTGTTAAAATGACAAAAAGACAGTCCAATTTACTTTCATTTAAAAAAGTATTCTATTGTACAACTAAATAATCAAGAATTGAAGCACATGAAGGCAGTGGCAATGGGGATACTGGAGCAGGTGTTAGGATGTTAGCCATAAGTGGAGTGCGCTCTATCCACTCAAGGAGAGCTGTTGGTCAGGCTACTTCTTGTTGCTCTTTAAAATAGTAATTGAATCAAGTGTTTACTTATGTAGGTAAATGTAGATGTTTAACAACCTGTTAAAATACACCAGAATGTAGAAAATTGACTCTACTTTATTCAAAGTTGTCTAAGGGAGGACCCCCAGACTCCTCCTCCCCTACCTGCTATTTGCATTCTGGCATTGTTTGGTTTACAAATTAGGCACTGCTTTCAGATATTGTTATTTTCAAAGTCTGACCAAACAGCTCCATCGTTTCTCAACACACAGAAGAGTTTAATCTAAATCTCTAGCATGAAAGGACAGTGGGTGATGTGCATTTATTTGAGGAATGTTGCACCTTTACCCTAAAAGGCACTTTTGAATGAGTGAGCTCCATTTTCTTCTCCTGTAATCTGTCAAACTGCTTCACTGAGAATTGCCTGATGAACCTAAAGATTGACGCTGAGAGTTAGTTAGAATTACTGGTTAACAATAACTGACAACTCTTAGGTGCATCGGCGGGTTTCTCACACACACGTAGCATGTACAAACACATACACACGTTCCATGCCATCAGTCTTCCCTTCATTAGTCATGTGTCAGGCGGGTGTGATGAGCGTGCTGTTTAGAAGGTGTGGCTGTCAGCATCAATAAAGGCCTTCCAGTTTGAGGGCCCATTAATACCAAAGTAGCCACTCGGCATGTTGTCACATATGAATAATAGTTTGCATAAGAAATTATTCTGCTGTCTGACAAGCATCCCAGCCTTGGCACGGGTGGAGCCTCAGGTTGCGACACTTTGCTCCCATCAGCAGCGCCGCTTCTTGATTAAAATTGAAGTTGAGATTTGGCGGACAGCAAATTGGCAAAGCAGATTTTTCCACGAGGATGACCCCTTGTTCCGCAGCCGCAGAGAGGATGATGCTAGGGAAGGTTGCGCGCCACGGCGACGAAATGAATCACTGCAGTCATAAACAGTTAGTATCCTACAGCTGGGATATAATGATGTTTTCTAATCATCCCCGGAGGTCACCACACCTCATCTCTCACTGCCAACATCTTTGCAGCAAATGCAATTTGACCAGAAAACAACAGCCTGTATCTGCTGTCACCAGATAACTTTCCACATCAATCTTGCCATGAAACATGGGTGATTCATCTGCCCTAACAAACAGGAAGGTGGCCTCTTCAAATGAAATGAAATGTTCCAGATGAAACTGTCTGTGTGCTCAGAATATATGACCCGGCAGGAACAGAAGCGTTTCTGCACGGACATCTTGCGTTTGTGTCAGCGTGGCAGGTTCTGGAAGTGTCTGAGCGTGCCGTGGGCCATTTTACCGCACAGTGGTGCACCTTGCAGGAGCGGGATAACGTGCACCTGCTGAAAGGAAAGAGCTGGCAGGACAAAGCAGGAGCAGTCTCAACGAAACCAGGTTACACGCTGCACCGCTCGGCCTGTGCTGTAACACTGCAGGTTGCTGGTGAAATGGGGTCACTGGTGGCCTGAGAGCGTGGGGGAGACTTTAAAATCCTTTTCAGGTTTTGGTGCAGTAAGAAAATACACAACTCCAACTGTGAAGGGACTATTCTGTCATGAGTTAGCTACTGCATTGACAGGTTTATACTTGATGATTCAGCTTGAATTTGTTGCACACATTCCTCGGCCTACAAATGTTCTTCACTTGACTTTACTTAATATTTTACATTTTGTACTGTTGAAGGTGAACTGTGGAAATAAAACAAGATGTTCCCACTTAACTGGGGCCAGTGTTGCCAGGTAGAGTCAAGGTTTTCCAGCCCAAAAATCTATTAAAAATGCCACATCACTCAAAATCTGTCCAATCAAATATTGGTACAGTACATTTACTCATTGAACATGAACGCACACCAGTACCGGTACAAGCCAAGGTACTTTAACAATATGTGGCAAAATGCAACAATCCAACAAAAATCTTCCTAGAGTTCCCAGCAAAATCAGACTGAATACCGCCCATTCGGTAGTAAAATGCCCAATCTGGCAACACTGACTCTTGTCAAGTTAGGTGGATGAAAATAGGTATTGAGGTCAGACTGCACATGTCTGGTGGAGATGGACATTTAATATCAAGCAGTCCTACTGAATGAATGATCAATAAAGGTAGTTTTATGGGTGTGTTGATTAGAATAAAGATGTTATGTCTGTATGTCAATGTGCTGAAACACTCTAATGTTATTATGATATTTTATAAGCAACATTTATTTTGTGATCAAATAAGTTTGTCAGGTGATTTTAGAAGAAAGGTTTTTATACATCTCTATTAGTAAGTTTTTTTCACGTTAAGGATTAGTAGAGCAAAGTTCAAAGTTGAGAAACTGTCAATTGATGCAAGTCACAGGAAACAGCCGTGTGGTTAAGGCGATGTCCGGATATGAGGACGTTACGCAAAGCACCTGTCATGAGCTTACAACACAAGTTGAAGTACCGTACGCAGTTTATACAGCTGAGCAAGTTGAAAAAAAGGAGACACACTTGAACTGTTGAAAAGTCTTCAAAATGGTTGACACAGGTCTTCAAAATGGATGTTAGATCAGAAATAAGCCAATCAGACACAAGAGATGAGTTTAAAAAGACAAAGATAGCAGAAGAAAGTCAGTCAGTCATTTCGGACAGAGATGGAACACGGTTGTCAAGCCCTGAAGACTTGGATCAGATCTGAAGATTGAAGAGAGAATATTTTGACTGCAAATGAGCTGAAAAAAACAACAAAAGATGGAAACTTAAAGCAACGATGAACCGCTCAGCAGTACATGATCATCCTTCAAGAAAACGGACCCCAGATAACTCTGAACAAGTCTCTGATTAGAATTAATTACATTTGATAACCGTTTTCAACAAAGGCTGTAGGAATTATTCTCCTTTTTCCTGGAAAACCAATCCAATCATGGGATATGTGGTAGGAACCAGCCTTTTTGAACCATTTTACCCGATTTAAAAATTACAGGTTGCATTTTGTGTTTTTTCTTAGGGACAGCACAGTTAGGGCGTAGGCCATTTACAGATTGGTGCATCCACACCTAAAGGAATTTTATATTAAAGTGGTTCAATCAATGGTTGTATTCAAAAGAATGATTAAGTTTAAACGGTTAAAAACATATATTTAAATGAGTTGGAATTTAGAAATTGTAAGAGATACAGGAGGTAAAAATTAAGTTGTTCATTATTTTGGAAATCAAATGAGCTCGTTGTATGCATTGTTTATTGTAGAGTAAGGGGCAGATAAAATAAGATTTTTTCTTCTTCTGCCGCCTTTCATTTTATATATGTCTTCTTTTTTCTTTTCTCTTATTGTATGTTTTATTGTTGTGTATTTTAAACTATAAAACGAATAAATAAATAAACAAACAAACAAAGGAATTTGGGGTTTCACCCATTTTTTTATTTTTACTTAATTCATTATACTGCATTTTTTTTAAACGCATTTGCTTGCACTGCTGCTGGATTTTTGAAAGCTACAAACGTAACCTTGTGCAAATTTATGATTAAAAACACAAAGCATGAACATCTGTTCATGTTGGACTCATTTTCTTGATGGCATCTGAATGATACACACTCTTCATTGAACTTATCCAGGAAGTAGCAGCAAGTAGAAGTTACTTTAGTAGAAGTAGAAGTTGGCCGCACGATGGCACAACTGGTAGAGCTGCTGCCTCTCAGCGAGCAGGTCCCCGGTTCAAATCCCGGTCCGGAGGCCTTTCTGGGTGGAGTTTGCATGTTCTCTCCGTGCATCCGTGGGTTTCCTCCGGGTGCTCCGGTTTCCTCCCACAGTCCAAAAACATGCATGTTAGGCTGATTGGTAACTCTAAATTGTCCCTAGGTGTGAGTGAATCAGGTCCCTCTTGTAAATGAGTCCCCATGACTCAACGAGGCTAGCCTGTATAAATAAAGGTTGAATGAAAAAAGTGTGCTTGGTTCTGAGATTTTTGAAGGTTTTGAACGGTTACTTAGTTCGATTTTTGAAAAGCCCCCCCAAATGGCCAACTTGTCCTGGCCTAGGAAAATTACCAGGTCTTGTACCAATTGCAAAACATTAAATAGAGGAAGAGCAGCCATAATGCAGGATACCTTATGGTAAACTTTGGGGTCACTGCTGCTTGACTCTAAGAGCTGTGAGGTGAAATAGGGGTGCGTCCTGCAATATAAAGTTTTTAGTGCCTGGTCGAATCTTTCTCGAACCCAGCCTAAGAAAGCCTGACCATAGTATTGTTTGGGTAATACCCAGAAGTCTAGGGGGTCCAATTACCGGTTAGACGAGGGCTGGAGCGGTGTTAAACCCTGAAACGACAACACTCTAAGAAAAATTAACGGACCTGTCCAGAATGTCCCCACTTCTCACACTGTACCTGCTCTAAATGAGGACCAGTTCCCCTCAACCAGGAAAGGAAAAGTGAACAAAAAGTAAAAGGATGGAAAGACTTCTGTTACAGTCAAATATATTCTCTCTGGCCACTGAGGGTGAAAGCAGAGTGATAATGCTTTTGCTCATGTCTTTGTGTTTGTTTGTGTGTTTGTGTGTGTGTTTGTTTGTTTGTTTGTTTGTTTGTTTGCTGGTGAAGATTCTCAGTCGTCCAGGACATGATAAATCAAAAAGGCGTTCAATTCAAGATCAACTGGACTTTATTTGTAAGAGAAGACGTTTCGCTTCTCATCCGAGAAGCTTTATCAATTCAATGAACCAGACTGTGTGTGCATTTGGATTTATAACAGGAGTCACGCACCATCATATGTAAATTGCAAGCTGAGGTAACACATACATGTAAATTGACAGATCACACCTTAACAGTAGGGAGTTCCCTTGAAGTCTCTGACAGCAGACACAACAACTGTATGTAAATTGACAACAAACACCTCACAGCCCAACAACAGAGGTTTCTCAACAAACTTTGCTAGTCTATGCTGGTGAAGATTCTCAGTCATCCAGGACATGATAAATCAAAAAGGCGTTCAATTCAGGATCAACTGGACTTTATTTGTAACAGAAAACGTTTCGACTTCTGTCCAGAAGTCTTTTTTCAATTCTGAATGGAAGCTGTGAGAACGAGAAGTTTTATACAGGCTTACAAGTCAATAACACATACATGTAAATTGACAGATCACACCTTAACAGTAGGGAGTCCCTTGAAGTCTCTGACAGAAAACACAACTAATCACAGCTGAGGTAACACATACATGTAAATTGACAGAACACACCTTAACAGTAGGGAGTTCCCTTGAAGTCTCTGACAGAAAACACAACAACTGTATGTAAATTGACAAACAACACCTCACAGCCCAACAACAGAGGCTTCTCAACAAACTTTGTTAGTCTAATTCACAGACAAGACACCTCTGCTCCCATCCGGTGTAAGACGTTTGTGAATCAGCCCCAAAACTGAGTTGTAAGTTTTGGAAAGTTGAAATCTCAGACCTCCTCCTCTGTTAAGAGAAGGTTTTTCTCTCTTAACATACAAAGCTTCCTTAACACCCCTCTCAAACCATCTGTGTTCTCGGTCCAAAATTTGCACATTTTCATCCTCAAATGAGTGTCCCTTGTCCGTGAGGTGAAGGTGAACAGCTGAGTTTTGTCCAGAGGTGGTGGCTCTCCTGTGTTGGGACATTCGTTTGTGAAGAGGCTGCTTCGTTTCTCCAATGTAACGGTCTGAGCAGACCTCGCTGCACTGGACTGCATACACCACACCACTCTGTTTGTGT
>JBBPBX010020443.1:0-13955 GCA_038048925.1 Garcialebias charrua | reverse complement strand
GGACCGGAGCGGGGCGGAGCCGTAACGCGTGTGGTGTAATTTTGGGGTAAGAGAGGTGCTCCAGTGGATGGTGAGAGTCAAACAGAAGATACTGGTCTGTGTGGGTTGGTTTTCTGTAAACTTCAATGTTGAGACTGTCCTCTCCCTCCATATGCACCAAACAGTCCAAAAAAGGCAGCTTGTTATCGTTAGCATCCTCTCTGGTGAACTTGATGTTGTTATCAACTGAGTTAATGTGTCTGGTGAAAGCTTCCACCTCCCTGGCTTGGATTTTGACCCAGGTGTCATCCACATAACGGAACCAATGGCTTGGAGTTGTCCCCTCATAGGAGTTAAGGGCTCTCTGTTCCACTTCCTCCATGTAGAGGTTTGCAACAATGGGTGACACTGGAGATCCCATGGCACAGCCGTGCTTCTGTCTATAAAAACTGTCATTGAACTTGAAATAAGTGGTGGAGAGGCAGAGATCCAGCAAGGTGCAGATGTGGTCTGGGGTTAAGTTGGTCCTTTTGTCCAAATCCTTGTCCTGTAGAAGTCGTTTTTTGACGGTTTCTACTGCTTCAGAAATGGGTATGCATGTGAACAGAGAAGTCACATCATACGATACAAGAGTTTCTCCCGGGGTTAGCTTCAAATGTTGAACTTTGTTGGAAAAATCAATGGAGTTCTTTATATGATGAGGTGTGTTTCCAACCAGAGGAGCTAAAATACCAGCCAGATGTTTAGCAACATTGTATGTCACTGAGTTCATGCTGCTCACGATGGGTCTGAGAGGTGTATCTTCTTTGTGTATTTTTGGAAGTCCGTACAGACAGGGAGTGGCCTCACCCGGGTATAATCTGTAATACAATGATCGATTGATTGTTTTCTCCTTTTCAAGTTTTTGCAGATAATCAGTGACTTTCTTTTTAAAGGTGTTAGTTGGATCCCTCTTCAGGTGCTCATAGGTGTTCCTGTCACTCAGTAGTGTGGTTATTTTCTCCTGGTAATCAGATGTGTTGAGTATTACTGTGCATCTTCCTTTGTCCGCTGGTAAAATGGTGATGTTTTGGTCTTGGCTGAGTGATGTTATGGCTCTCCTTTCCTGCGGTGTAAGATTTGAGGGAGGCAGTTTGGCACTGGAGAGGGTAGCTGATATTTTCATCCGAAGTTGTTCAGCCTCTGTTTCTGTCAAGTTGTTGTTCCTAATCGCAGATTCAGTGGCTGTGATTAGTTCCACAACAGGTATTTCTTGTGGGGAGATGGCAAAATTTAGTCCTTTTGCCAGCACATTTTTCTCAGGTTGTGTCAAGGTCCTGTTAGACAAATTTCTAACCCACAGTTCCTGAGTATTTGTGCTGGTGCCAAACTCTTTAACTTGACTGATGACTTGTGATGAGAAAACCGCTCTCTGTTGTAATTTTAGAAACTTACTTTTTTGACGTTCCTTGCTTTTTTGATGTTGTGATAGCTGAGCCTTTTCAACAAAGCAAGACACTTCTTCCAACAGAGGTGGTGGTAAAAGAGTAGAGAGCTTTTGGAGGCTCTGATCCATTTTGAGTGAGAGAGCTTCAATGGTGAAATTGATCTGTCTTATTCTCTCATTGAGAAGCTGGTTTTGAGCTTTAAGGAGGATTCCTTCAGCTCTTTGTCCTTTAATTGTCGAGTTGAGTTTTAAACTGCTGGGGATGAGTTTTTCTTGTCTGCATCTCAGACTGAAACGGAGATGGTTCCTGTAGTCTGCCAACTTCCTTGACATCTTCTCGAACTCCCGCACAGCTCTTAGGGTATCCTTCCCAAAATGAAAAGCAATATGCTGGTGAAGATTCTCAGTCATCCAGGACATGATAAATCAAAAAGGCGTTCAATTCAGGATCAACTGGACTTTATTTGTAACAGAAAACGTTTCGACTTCTGTCCAGAAGTCTTTTTCAATTCTGAATGGAAGCTGTGAGAACGAGAAGTTTTATACAGGCTTACAAGTCAATAACACATACATGTAAATTGACAGATCACACCTTAACAGTAGGGAGTCCCTTGAAGTCTCTGACAGAAAACACAACTAATCACAGCTGAGGTAACACATACATGTAAATTGACAGAACACACCTTAACAGTAGGGAGTTCCCTTGAAGTCTCTGACAGAAAACACAACAACTGTATGTAAATTGACAAACAACACCTCACAGCCCAACAACAGAGGCTTCTCAACAAACTTTGTTAGTCTAATTCACAGACAAGACACCTCTGCTCCCATCCGGTGTAAGACGTTTGTGAATCAGCCCCAAAACTGAGTTGTAAGTTTTGGAAAGTTGAAATCTCAGACCTCCTCCTCTGTTAAGAGAAGGTTTTTCTCTCTTAACATACAAAGCTTCCTTAACACCCCTCTCAAACCATCTGTGTTCTCGGTCCAAAATTTGCACATTTTCATCCTCAAATGAGTGTCCCTTGTCCGTGAGGTGAAGGTGAACAGCTGAGTTTTGTCCAGAGGTGGTGGCTCTCCTGTGTTGGGACATTCGTTTGTGAAGAGGCTGCTTCGTTTCTCCAATGTAACGGTCTGAGCAGACCTCGCTGCACTGGACTGCATACACCACACCACTCTGTTTGTGTGTGGGGGTTCTGTCCTTCGGGTGGACCAGCCTCTGTCTGAGAGTCCTGCTGGGTTTGAAATGTACTGGGATGTTGTGTTTGTTGAAAATCCTTCTGAAATTCTCTGAGACTCCAGCAACATAAGGAATGACAATGTTTTTCCGTCTGTTAGCATTTTTCTGTTGATTATTGTGTTTAGCAGATTTTCTCGCTGACTTGACAAAAGCCCAGTTGGGAAACGTTTTCTGTTACAAATAAAGTCCAGTTGATCCTGAATTGAACGCCTTTTTGATTTGCTAGTCTAATTCACAGACAGAGGTGTCTTGTCTGTGAATTAGACTAGCAAAGTTTGTTGAGAAGCCTCTGTTGTTGGGCTGTGAGGTGTTTGTTGTCAATTTACATACAGTTGTTGTGTCTGCTGTCAGAGACTTCAAGGGAACTCCCTACTGTTAAGGTGTGATCTGTCAATTTACATGTATGTGTTACCTCAGCTTGCAATTTACATATGATGGTGCGTGACTCCTGTTATAAATCCAAACGCACACACAGTCTGGTTCATTGAATTGATAAAGCTTCTCGGATGAGAAGCGAAACGTCTTCTGTTACAAATAAAGTCCAGTTGATCTTGAATTGAACGCCTTTTTGGTTTGTTTGTTTGTTTGTTTGTATTGCTGACAAAATATTTCTGGAACTATTGAACTAATGAAACTTCCATAAAGTTATTATTGGATGTACCGCTAGAATGAAAAACATTTGGAGTCAATCCCACTCAAGATGGCTGCCATAGACTTGAAAACAGACTCAGCAGATTTCATGAATGTTGGGTTTGTGTTTGTGTGTATGTGAGAACTCACCTTGCAGTTGCTGAGTGTTGGAGATGGGAGTTCCTGGGTAACCAGCTGTTGCCAATCCGGTTAACGAGTCCAGCTGCTATTTAAGCCTTGGAGGAGGTTCCAGTCTTTGCTGAATCATTCAGTCACCTTGGGTACTGTGAGACAGCCATTTTAATGTTCTCCTTTGTGAACTTATGTTTAACCAACTTATGTCTCCCTGTGTTTTCAAGACAAATCTGTGACTCACCTCTGGAACCCAAACTGGACAAGCTGCCTCCAAACTGGACTCCTTCTCTGAGAAAACTCTGTCCTCCAGCCTGACACTCCTCCACCAGCTGCCACCTGCAAGACACTACTTGGGACTCTTGGATAAATACAAGGAATTACTCACCTGATGGACACTCACCTCCTCCCTCTGGTCTGCCTCCTCCAAGTTCCTTCTGTAAGAGAGAGACTTAATTAAACACTAAAACTGCAATATTCCCCAAACATCATCATTAATCTTTTTCCCCCTTTCCTTCCAGGAACCCTGACTTCCTTTACCCCAGCACTGTAAATAAACTCACTTAACTGTTTACCTGTGTCTGTGATCCTTCTCAGCCTTGGTCTGAATTTGAGTACGTTTTCAGTAATTGTTTACAAACAATGAATATGAAATCTGGCTAAGCTTTGGTGTGGTAGTAGCTGAACTTTGTCCTCAATACATACCTGCAGCGCAACAGCTTGAGCAATATCTTTGCTTAATACATTGGCATTAACTGTTGGAATCAACCAGCAAAATATCCCCTGAATCATCCTGATGCATGCTCATTAATCCAGGTGGAACCATCTAACACAGTTAAGTCAGGTCATCTGGATGGATTCTTCTTTGTTGAATCATTTGAAGAAAAAAAAAACTGCACAAAAACAAACATTACATTCATAACTCATTCAAGATGGCTGCCACAGATATTTGAAACCAGACCTCACCATGAAAACTTACACTTCTTAATTTAGAAAACAATTAGGTTCACATTAGAATTGGACTAGCAAAGTTTTTTTGAAAAACCTCTGTTGGTTTGTGAGGGTGTTTTTGTCAATTTACATACAGTTGTGTGTCTTCTGTCAGAGACCTCAAGGGAACTCCCTACTGTTAAGGTGTGATCTGTCAATTTACATGTATGTGTTACCTCAGTTTGAAATTTACATACCCGGGATGTTGGTGCGTGACTCCTATGACTGTTATAACTCCACGCGCACACATTCTGTTTCATTGAATTGATAAAGCTCCTCGGATGAGAAGCGAAACGTCTTCTGTAACAAATAAAGTCCAGTTGATCTTGTATTGAACGCCTTTTTTTATTTCATGTCCTGGACGACTGAGAATCTTCACCAGCAATTAGGTTCACATAGCAGTACTCTAGAAAAATCGAATGTAACGAGAATCTCACTGGAAAACTGGAAACAAGGTCAACAATACTTGATTGTATAAAATAATTCACTTCACATGTGGTACATGAGACGGAATGAAATTGTGTTCTCAAGGTCCCATTTACACCCAAAAACAGCAATATACAGTATATACAGTACAAGTAATAAAAATAAACAGTGTACAAGGATCTGCAATATTGTCTAACAATAATATACATCAGGTGTATAAAACAGCAGCCTGAACATGAGTCAGTTGTGAGCAGATGCGTATGAATAAAGAAGCTTATGGAGAGAAATCAGCAGCAGGGAAATGGTGTCAAATGTCCAATTAGTGTAATTACAGTGATTATCCTGGTTAAGGATTCATGAGTCTGAAAGCTTCAAGGTAGAAGCTGTTCCTCAGTCTAGTGGTTCTACACTTAATGATCTGTAGCATCCTGACTGAGGGGAGCGGGGCAAGGAGTGTGTGTACTGGGTGAGTGGCGTCCTTCATGATGCAGGTGGCTCTTTTCCTGCACATGGAGGTGTAGTTGTCTGTGATGGTGGGGAGGCTGACTCCAACAATTCCCTGTTGGTAAACGGCAAACAAATTCTAAATGTCGACGGAAACAAGTTCAGAGGACAATCGATGACGGACCGACAAAACAGGGATGCAGAGAGAATAAAGAACCAAGGGCTAGATGAACAAAAACGGGAACACCTGAGAAGATGGCAGAAATGGGAACAGGTGTGAGTGGGCGTGGCAAGACTGAGAACAATGAATCAAGCTGGAGACCTGAACAGACAACAAATAACAGAGTGAATGATGATGGTCAAAGTGAACTGATCTCAGTTACATCCATCCATCCATCCATTTTCTTCCGCTTATCCGGGGTCGGGTGGCGGGGGTAGCAGCCTAAGTAGGGAGGCCCAGACTTCCCTCTCCCCAGCCACTTGGAGCAGCTCCTCTGGGGGAATCCCAAGGCGTTCCCAGGCCAGCCGAGAAACATAGTCCCTCCAGCGTATCCTGGGTCTTCCTCTGGGTCTCCTCCCGGTGGGACATGCCCGGAACACCTCACCAGGGAGGCGTCCAGGAGGCATCCTAACCAGATGCCCGAGCCACCTCAACTGGCTCCTCTCGATGTGGAGAAGCAGCGGCTCTACTCCGAGTCCCTCCCGGATGACTGAGCTTCTCACCCTATCTCTAAGGGAGAGTCCAGCCACCCTGCGGAGAAAACTCATTTCAGCCGCTTGTATCCGAGATCTTGTTCTTTCGGTCACAACCCAAAGCTCATGACCATAGATGAGGGTGGGAACGTAGATCGATCGGTAAATTGAGAGCTTTGCCTTTTGACTCAGCTCTCTCTTCACCACGACAGACCGGTACAGCGCCCGCTTCACTGCGGACGCTGCACCTATCCGCCTATCGATCTCACGCTCCAGTTTTCCCTCATTCGTGAACAAGATCCCGAGATACTTAAACTCCTCCACTTGGGTAAGGACCTCCTCCCCGACCCGGAGAGGGCACGCTACCCTTTTCCGGCTCAAGACCATGGCCTCGGATTTGGAGGAACTGATCCTCATCCCGGCCGCATCACATTCAGCTGCAAACCGCTCCAGCGAAAGCTGTAGATCACGAGCTGATGAAGCCAATAGGACCACATCATCTGCAAAAAACAGAGAAGCGATTCTAAGGCCACCAAAACGGATCCTCTCAACACCTTGGCTGCGCCTAGAAATTCTGTCCATAAAAGTTATAAACAGAATCGGTGACAAAGGGCAACCTTGGCGGAGTCCAACTCTCACCGGAAACGAGCCTGACTTACTGCCGGTCTCAGTTACAAACCAGTGAATTCTACAGACATGGTCTGGCAGTTGAGTCATTCACAACACATGCTCCTGGTGCTACTTGGGAACATTTCAGACTTCAGAACCGTTCAGACGTGAGCTTGCTGCTTCTGTTGGCAGGTGAACATTTCTTCTTACGTTCAGATGTGCTGCTTTTCAGGAACACTGGGACCTGGTAACGTGCACGGGTCACTTTCAGCAGTCCACACTACTTGTGTCACATTAATCAGACAGCTTTACAGAGATGAGTTGGGACTATTAGGTCTCTGATCAGCTGTTCTGACAAACCCACCACTGATGTCAGTAAACTTTATACTGTACAGTAGAACGGTGCAACAGAAACTATGTTGTGTTTTTATTCGTTTGGTTGGTTCTGTGTTGTTTTCTGCTGTTAATGACTTCAGCTGCATGTTATTATCCTCCTACAGAATGAGACCAACTTGTTTTTCTCCAGGGAACATTTGTTGGCTTGTTTTGTGCAGCATTTTTTGTTAGTTTTTGTTTTTGTAGTTAGACTGAATCTGCATCAATAAAATAACATTTGTCAACAGGCAGCAAGTCAGAATGAACTGATTTTCAATTACCAGTAGCTGGAATTCCTGAAATGATTTTGCTCCCATGAAGAAATCTAATTAACAAGTCACCCCCCAAACAAAACAACAACTACAAAACAAAAACAAATAAGCAAACAAAACAAAAACTAGACAAACTGCATTTCCTGCAAAATTGCAGTGTGAATTCTTATTGCTGAACAACTTGCTGAAAATCAGCTGAATATGGCTAAAACATGCTGAAATGTAGTTGAAATGGAAGAACCAGCCTAAATTAGCAGAAGAAATCAGAAAGACCATATTTGCTGGGTTAGGTTTAAATAAGCAGAAATGAGTACAATAATCAGGAATTTAGCTAAAAAAAAGCTGAAATTAGTTATGTAGAAAAGGCAGAAGGAAATTTAAACTACCAGAAGGAGGTAGGAGATGAAATCAGCCAAAAAATGTGAAGTCTGTTGAAAAGGCTCAAATTAACACAAAAAACAGCAAAAAATTAAGTAGCTGAAATAAAAAGCTGAAACTGAAAAAAGCAGAAATAATTTAAAAGAAGCACAAAAATGTTCAGAAAGAATCTGAACGGATCACAAAACAGCTGAAATTACCTGAAAATTGACGATTATTTTTTCACAAGAATAAGCTGAAAGAAGCTGAAGCAGAACAAAATGTGAAAGGAGCAGTAAAAGGTTGTAAACAGATGTAAAGATTTAAAGGATGTAAAATGAGCTCGTTTCATTTTCTATGAGAAACAAATGGCAGAAAAGGCTAAATATTTCAAAAAGCTAAAGTTGCCCCAATACCTAAAATTCATAGCGAGATTGTCCTGAAAGCGCTGAAGGTTTTATGATTTGTTGAACTGGCACAAAAATCGTGGCACAAAATGCAAAAAAAATATACTGAAGAAAAATGGATCACAATACCGTAGTGTGAACGCTTCTTGAGGGTTCACACAAATAGGATTAAATGAATCACGGGGAAAGTAGGTCAACACTGGAGTCTATGAGAAGATCTGACCACTTTTGGACCTCCTGGACTGGTCCACATCAGCTGGTTCCAGTAAAAGTTCAAAGTTCAGCCCCCTTCATATAAACAAACGTGATCTCTTTATCCATAAAACTCACAACTTCAACTAAATTATCATTAATGAAAGTTTAAAACTTTCACCAAAAACAGACATTTCTGAGCAGAAAATCAGACGTTAAAATCTACAGATCCACTCTTAGTAAAAAATATAAATCATATTTAGGTTAAACAGCTGATCACTTTCCCTTCTGAAACATTTAGATGTCTTTATTTATTATCCTAAACACCAGCTGGTACGACAGCTCCAGCGGCTAACCAAACTCAGGTTCAGAACAACCTGAACAAAAAAAACAACAACAGAGGAACGACTTTGGTAAGAAAAAGAAAATATATAAAAAATGATCAGATATAAAAAAGTTACCTAGAAATCAGGAAGTTTTTGTCTCAGAGACAAGGTCTTTAGTAAAGTCAGAGCCAGGAGGACAGTTCCTGACCAGAGGTGGACCTGTGGACAGTCCACTGTGTTCCAGCATGTCCACAAAAGTCTCGTCATTGTCTCCTCTGCTGCAGAGACGTGTCTCTGAAATTGGTTTCAGTGAGGTTAACCTGAGGGGGTGCTGTGTTTCTGTGTGGTTGCATCACTTTAGGTTTAATGAGACGGCATGTGCTGGTGAACTGATCCCAATGTCCTCCTCAGACCTGGGAGACAGGAGCTGCTGACTTGAGGGTTGTTGTTCTTCTTTACTGAGGCAACATTACTGAATGTCCCTCTGTAAGCCACATGGGGGGGGACGCCCCCCCCCCCTCCTTTCTTACAAACACCAGAAGGAAAAACAGAAAGGGTGAAGAGAGTCTGTGAGACAAATCAAAAAGTTGCAGAAGTTATTAAAAATTTAAAATAAAGAGTTAAACCTTGGAGGATAAAGTCTGCATGTTGGTCTGTTCTGAAAACCAACGAAGAGTTGTCCTTCTGATCGCTCTCCTGATCTTTACTGACACGTTTTCAGTCATTTAACAAGCAGCACGTCAGTGTCCTCGTCTCTCAGGGTTTTAATAGTGAATGTCTGTAGTTTTACAGACGTGTTTTTCTGGACTGGAATTGATGAGAATGAAGTAAACCTTAATGTTGCACCTGCTTCGGATGTTATCAACCATACATAGCGGTCAGATTGCCCCTCCTGTACCTCCTAGGAGGTTTAAAGTTATGTTGTCACCGTTATAAGCGATGACAGCAGGCTCTGTCTTTAGCTACGTGTTAAAGTTTAGAGTAAAGGGTCTTGGGTTAGGTTTAGGGTCTTGGTTAGGTTTAGGGTCTTGGTTAGGTTTAGGGTTGGTCCTCTGGGTCAGGTTTAAGGTTAGGTTCAGGAAAACGGTTACATAAGCTGAAAAAAACTAAAAAGTCAAAGTCAAAAGTCAAAGTCAACTTTATTGTCAGAACTGCAATATGTACAGGACATACACAGGATTGAAATTGCATTTCTCTCTCAGTCCCTCGGTGTAACAGTAACCATTTAAACACTAAACACTAAACAATTAATAAACAAGCATAAAATGAAATAATAAAAGTTTAGTACTGTCCTGAGTTTTTTGCATAGTAGTTTTTCATAGTAGTATAAAAGTATAAAAAGTTTCACCAACACCAAAACACCAACATTTAATAAACATAATCATAAAATGAAATAGAGTGTAATACTGTCCTGAGTTTTTTCATAGTAGTTTTTCATAGTAGTATAAAAGTATAAAAAGTTTCACCAACACCAAAAACACCAACATTTAATAAACATAATCATAAAATGAAATAGAGTGTAATACTGTCCCGAAGTATAAAGTATAAAAAGTATATCTATAAAATAAATGAAGGTTCTGGCATTTGACATTTGTAAAGAGTGACAAAGCAGCATATGGGGTTAATGTACACAGTATATGTATGAGGTAGTTGATATTGGTATAGAAACAAAGTGGCATTGGGCAGCACGGTGGCACAACTGGTAGAGCTGCTGCCTCTCAGCGAGAAGGTTGCCGGTTCAAATCCCGGTCCGGGGCCTTTCTGGGTGGAGTTTGCATGTTCTCCCCGTGCATGCGTGGGTTTCCTCCGGGTACTCCGGTTTCCTCCCACAGACCAAAAAACATGCTTGTTAGGCTGATTGGTGACTCTAAATTGACCCTAGGTGTGAGTGTGAGAGTGGATGGTTGTTTGGTGTGAGTGAGACAGGTCCCTCTTGTAAATGAGTCCCCGTGACTCAACGAGGCTAGCCTGTATAAATAAAGGTTGAATGAATGAATGAATGAATTATGCAATAAGGCTAGTAAAAAGAATATATACTGTATATCAGCAGTAGTGTAGATATAAAAAGTCTATATGTAAACAGTAGTAATAAATGTAAACAGTAGTAATAAATGTAAACAGTAGTAATAAATGTCCACAGTAGTATGACTATAGGCAGTAATGTAATACAAGCATTAGTGCAAATATGAGAAGTAGTGCAAACTGAATGAGCACATGACCGTGAGTTGAGTGAATAACCCGTCTGATGACACAGAGTCCAGTGTTAAGAACTTTGTGTTGTGTGGTAATGTGTGAAAGTTTTTTGTGATTAAGGCAGTACAAGTGGGAGGGAGGGCAGAGCAGGCAGAGTGTTTAGCATCCTGACTGCCTGATGAACAGAGCTGTCTCTCAGTCTGCTGGTTCGAGCCTGGAGACTCCTCAGTCTCCTCCCCGATGGCAACAGGCTGAAGCAGCTGTGTAGTGGGTGTGTGGGATCACCTGCCATACAGAGGGCTTTCTGAGTGAGGCGGTTGCTGTGTAAGTCCTGTAGTGAGGGCAAGGAGGTGCCGACAATCTTCTCAGCTGCTCTCACAATACACTAAATAAAACACTACACTTTCGGGTTTACAGAAACACGCTGCCTACTCACAGTGATAATAACGCTGATAACGTTTCTTAAACATGCTAGTAGGCTAGATTGGACATTTTTGCCGCTATATATGGGGATGAAAACAGATGATAGCGCCCATTGTATGGACTGACAACATCTGAACCCACTGAATGTCGGTGCAACATGTTTATGTAGTTACACTGTGGAGAAGAACATTGAGTTTATTTTTGTTCTTGTCCTCTGCAGCGCAGAGTGACACATCATGGTGAGTGGAGCGAGACGTTTTATCTACCACCAGGTGCAGTGGTGTAGCCACAGGGTGGCCACTGGTGGCCAAGGCCACCTGAAAAAGGGGTATGGGAGTTCTGCTCTGTCAGCTCCCTGCAGCCACATCAGAGCACCTGAGGATCATCGTCTTGATGAACAACAGGAGCATAAAAGGCTGCAGAGGACATCCAGTCAGCGCTGGAGCATTACCTGCCAATGCGTTATCTCCGTCGCCCTCCTGTTTCCGGGACTTCCTGTGTGGATCTAGCCTGGTTAAAACCAGACCATGTCCTTCACTACGCTTCAGACAAGGGTCTGGGACCTGTCCACTGAAAACCAATTCTTGCTGGAGGCGTGGCCTCTGTTGATGGCTTCTCCCCCGTGGTCTGCTGAACTTGACTTCAGCTCCGCCTCCTGCTGAATTTTCTCTCGATCCGTTGCATATTCTGTGTTTATATGTTAATAAAACGTCCTAATAAAATAAAATAAAACCATGGATCGCTGGTCCAACACACCAGAAGACCAGGAAATCTGATGGGACTCGGGCAGCAACTTAAAAATAGGGATGCACCGATCCACATTTCTCACTTCCGATCCGATACCAATACTTAAGAACAAAGTATCGACCGATACCGATACTTTTCCGATCCGATACTGTTCAATGTGAATCTGTATAATGAAATATTTGTACTGAGACTATAAAGTTATGTGTATTTTGGAATGTTTTCTATACTATAAAGACTATACTGTTAAAGTTTGTGAGTTTCCTGTTGTGAGTGTCTTCATTGGTTTTAACTCACATAATGTTAAGACGGCAGTCACAGAATATGATGGAACACAACTGCTCTTTGAAGCTGGATCGGAAATATCAGAAGGTTGGATCCGATATCCGATACTTAAATTATGCTGGTATCGGATACCGATACAGATACTGGATCGGATCTGCCCCATCCCTACTTAAAACCTGACTTTAATTCTCTCGTGACAACCTGAGGCATTTCCTTGTTCAGCGGAGGGAGAGGAGGAGGAGGAGGAGGGAGCGAACACTTGACTTTTGGGAAAAAAACAAAAGAAAACTCCAGATAAGGGATTAAGAAGGGGAAATTAATAAATTTGTGTCACATATAAAACAGTCCTGCATCGCTTTGCATCGCTTTGAATGAGAACATGCGGCTGCTCGCTGGCTGCGCTGGGACAGGTGGGGGCGTGGGTTAGGGGCCAAAAACTCTGCCCCTTCTGTTCTCTGATTGGTCCGGTCAAAAATCTACCGGAGAAATCGTTGTCTATGAGAGAAGTCCCAGACTGTGCAGTGAAGGGAAATGAGAATTGAGCGGAGCTGTGCAGGAAGGCGAGGGCCAGGCTAGTGTGGACCATGTTTCTCGTCAGTTGCCTCTTCGCCTGGAACCATTGCCATACGTTTTTCCTTCCTCACGCTGGAACCAGTGGGTCACCTGTCCCCCACCCACTGACTCCGATCTCTACGTAAGGAAGAGAAGCAATCACATTTATAACCCTGCTACTAACATACTAACCTGTCTCATTACCTCCTACACACACTTGTACATTTGAAGATATTCCACACTTTGTAAACAAACACTGTAAAGTCTTGTTGAGTCTAGTCTGTTCTCTTCAGTCCTTATTTATGTGTGCTACAGTACAAGTGGGACAACAGTCACACAAACTGAGCATTCCTAACAGTGTTTGTCTGTAATTTATGTGTTGCACTAATGAAACCACCAGCAGCATTCTCACACAGTGGGAGGAGATAACAGAGACAAGACTAAGGTCAAAGGTCAACGTTGTCTCACCGTAAAGCAATGCCGAAACCTCATTTCTCCATTAAATCACGCTCTCACTCAATTAAACCTGATTCCGTTTAGCTTGGTGTGCAGCGCGGGCGTTTGTGCAAGGTTTACTTTTATCTCTGCGCCATTATGTCTCTTTTCCATCTAAGTGCTTTAATGAAAAACCCACGAGAGCAGCGCCATGAGCATTAATCAGGGTTCAGCGTGGCGCTGCAGAGGTGAGCGGAGCCGCGCTCGGCTTCCTAACAGCACCACCGCCGGGCCACGTCGGGGGAGAATATCTCTCAGCAGAGCCTGACACAGAGGGAGAGGAAATAATAATCATCAGAGGAGATTAAAGTGCTGCTTCGGAGGCTTGTATGACAGATGTCACGGAGGTCGTAAGGTGCACAATAGTCACATTACTTAAATGAGATCAGCCATTTCCTCGAGCTGCACACAGAAAACCATTACAGCCGGCACGATGATCTCACAGAGACTGATACTTTATTAGAGCTTACAATAAAAATTCCTCTGGTTTGAATAAATGCAGGTGACAGAAGGAGCGACGCTGTTCCTGAATACACTCTGTGTTCAAGCAGTCCCAAGAAGACGCTCACCAGATCTGCTCGCTGATTCACTGCAGCCACTTGGTGTGAAAATGACATCAAACGTGTGAATGAAAAACCTGACAGGAGCAGACGAGATGATTAAACAAGCAAACGGACTCATCAAAGTGGGTACCAGGTGCTAATGAACTGTATCTGCTGTATTTCAATGTAGACTGGACTCTGCATGCAGGTTCTGCCTCCAGACAAA
>JBBPBX010020442.1:28516-43370 GCA_038048925.1 Garcialebias charrua | reverse complement strand
GGGACTGGAGGCACCAAGGGCTCACCCAAAGTCGTGGGAGGCGATGAGCGTTCCGCGAGGCATCCAACTTCAAGCTGTTCAGCCACATTGGAAAGGGCCTTAGCGAAAACAGCCCCAAAGGCACCACGGTGGATGCAGCTGTAAGCTTCCCCAGGAGACGAAGGTACCGCACCAGAGGCGGGGCCAGACCGTGCCTGAAGTCTGGGAGCAGGTGCAATAAACTGTCGACCCGCAGGGACGACGGGCGAGCAGTCATCGACATAGAATCCAAGGCAATGCCCAAAAAGACTGTCTCCTGAGAGGGAGTCAGGCTTCTCTTCCCCAGGTTCACCCCAGACCCAAGCATTCCATATGCTGGAGTACCAATCGGGTATCCCCGAGCTTGATCCCGCGTCGTGGCACAAATGAGCCAGTCGTCCAGATATGGGAGAATTCTCAGGCCCCGCACCTGTAGAGGGGAGAGGGCCGCTGTGACGCATCGGGTGAATACCCTAGGGGACATTGAAAGGCCAAAAGGGAGGACCTTGAACTGAAAGTGCCACCCCTGAAAGGCAAAACGAAGGAACCGCTAATGGGGCGGTGCGATTGGCATGTGAAAATGAGCATCCTTGAGATTGATGGACGTGAACCAATCGCCCGGGGAAATTGCCCTCAAGACATCCTTGGTGGTCAGCATGTGGAAAGGCATGACCTTCAAGCACGCGTTCAGGCCCCTAAGGTCCAGAACTGGACGCAGATCCCTTTTCTTCGGAACAAGAAAATAAGTGAAATAAAAGCCCCCTGGATCCAGCAGGAGGTCCACAGGCCCTATAGCCCCCTTGGCCAGCAAGGTGCAGATCTCGTCGTTCAGTGCCTGCGCCTTCACCGGGTCGCGGATGACAGTCATCCTGACCCGGCCAGGAACAGGTGGCCGGCGGCGGAATTGAAGGCGATACCCCCGGGATAGGGTGGACAACATCCACACGTCCGGCGTGTGGGCAGCCCAGTAGTTGAGCTGTCCCAAGGCAAAATAACCGACCGCCGGCACTAAGGAATCATCTGTGGGGCCCCCGACCCCTCGAAGGCCTGGGAGGATACCGGTAGACTACGCCGCTCGAAAGGAGTGAGACGGCCCAGTCCCAGCCGGGACAAGAGTCTGACCCCTCTGACCCGTAAAAGGTCTCTGGGCCGATCCCCGACCCCGCATTGGAACCCGAGGCACAAGGGGAGAAGGGGACGGGCGCAAGGACATCCGTGAGGAGCCCGCACCCGTCCATGTGCCAGCCGGTTGGCGATCACGCCTGTGAAGCCCTGCCAGCTACTGCCTCGTACGAGACGCCTGAGCCGTATGTTTCAAGGCCTCCAATGCCACAGAGCCAAACAGTTCCCCCGGAACCACAGGTAGGTCCCGTAGGGTCAGGTTCAGGTTCAGGTTACTTTATTTATACCCAAGGGTAAATGTGGTTTGCAGTGGTACAAAGCATACATCCATCCATGCGCACACACAAATAAAAACAGTAAAAACATTTAGTAAAAACACTTCAAAGAAACCATAAACAGATAATGTTGCACATAACAGTGTTAAGGCTCCCCAAATCATATGTAAAATGAAAAATAAAAACATATAACCACTAAAAGCTTCAACATTATTTCAGTTTGTTCATTTCAGTAACAGCAGTGGGAACAAAGCTATTTTTAAAACGTGTTGTCCTACATTTAGGGACTAAAAACCTCCGACCAGAGGGAAGAAGCTGAAACTCTCCGTACAGGGGATGAAGGACATCTTTTAAAACAGAAGAAGCTATCCTCTGTACCTGACTAACGTACATGGATGTTACTGAGGTTTGGGTTCCTCCGGTCAGTTTAGATGACAGCTTAACAATCTGCTGAAGGGAATTCTTTCCTCTCAGTGTAGTGTGACCAAACCATGACACCAAGGAAAAGGATAAAACTGATTCAATAAAAGCACGATAAAACATGGTCATTATGGTTCGGTCAATATTAAAGTGGTTGAGTTTCCTTAGACAATAAAGTAGGCATGTAACGGTTGTAGTTGGTGTACCGAACCGAAAAGGTACGGAGGTGGACCGAACCGAACGTGCTGTACCGAAACGGTTATTTTTTCACTCATTGAATGTTAATATGTGCGCCGCGGAACAAAATTTCCTGGGCGCGTTTCAGCACGGAGCTATTATCTCGCAGCACGCGCAGCATTAGCCGTTAGCTTCTCGCTGCGGTTTCCTGTTTGTTAACGTTATGGTTTTCTTGTTAAAAGACGAGCGCACAAAGCTGTGTGTGTGGACGTTTTTTCATGAAGACTGGATCTGCAGCAGCAACACGTCTAACGTGAACGCGCTGGAAACTACGTCATCAGAACGTGAACGAGCTGTTACAAAGTACGCTAACCACACAGCTGCATTTAAACAACTTCTACAAAGTGCGCTAACAACACAGCTGCATTTAAACAACTTCATCAGGTAATTTAGATGGGTCCAGATCAATAACACAAACTGTATGAGTTTTTAAAGCTCTGAATCTAAGTCTGAAAGTTTTTAATGCACAGTTGATCCTTGCTATGAGACATCCATCACGTCAACACTTAAGTCAAAAAGTTCAGCTCTTTATGAAAAAACTAAAACTGATGGTCAACAAGTCCTGGAGCTGATTTAAACCCTGCCCTGATGATGAGTGAGATATTCAACCGTTCAAGAGGTATTGTTATTTTATTATAATTATTATTTATAATTTATTATTATTTAAAATTATAATCTTATTAACTTATTTTTTTACCTCTGTGTTTTATTTCCAGTATTTCCAGTTACAGAGGTAGCTGCTCTCCTTCCACTTCAGGGAAATCCACCAGAGATCACCTGCTGCAGCTAAGAAGTGTGTGATGACTGAATTGAACTCTGGAACTGTTCCAGGACCAGTCCCACCAAGAAGAGGTTGTGAGTAATGAGGACAAATACAGCCACACTGGTGCTACTGGACAAAAACTTTATTAGTTAAGATTGTAAACAGTCTGTTGCTGCTTATTGTTCTGGTTCTGACTGTTATTGTATTCATTAAGATTTTTATTATTTTTAATATAATTTATTTATTGTAGAGTGCTGTTTATTTAAAATATCATCCAAATGGGTCACTTTTATTTATTACTACAATACAATACAAACATATTTTTGGCATATTTTCAAAATAAACATTTTGTAAGTCTTTATTTTGTCTTTTTTTTTTGTACCGAAAATAAACCGAAAATAAACCGAACCGAGCCCTCCTTGTAATTGAACCGAACCGAAATGTGATTTTAGCGTACCGTTACACCCCTAGAATAAAGGCGCTTGTGGGCCCTTTTGCACACCTTGTCAAAATTGGTTTCAAAGTTTAATTTATCGTCTATGATTGTCCCGAGATATTTGTAAGACTGCACTGTCTCAATTGCTTGACCTTTAATTAAAGTGACTCCGTGCTGGTGAGGTTTCTTCCTAAAATCAATGATCATGTCTTTTGTCTTATCTGTGTTTAGTTTGAGGAAAGAGTCCTCGCACCATTGAACAAAATCATCAGTCACCTGCCCATGGCTACTTTCATTTCCTTTAAGCAGACTGACAATAACAGAATCATCTGCATACTTTATAATGTACCTGCTCTCATGTCTGCTCCGACACATGTTGGTGTATAGAATAAAAAGCAGGGGTGACAGTACACATCCCTGGGGTGACCCGGTGGAAGAGGACTTAGATTCAGAGAGACAATTATTCACCCTTACTCTCTGTGTCCTGTTACTTAAAAAATCCAAGATCCAGCCCATCAAATTGTTACTCAGAGGAAACTGTTCAACAAGCCGTTCAGTTAATATGTGAGGTTGGATTGTATCAAAAGCTGAGGAAAAATCTACAAATAAAAGTCTGACATGGGTCCCATTTAAATCTAAGTGTTTAAAAAGCATATTAAGCAGGGTGAGTGTTGCGTCCTCTACGCCTCTATGAGGCCTGTAAGCAAACTGCATGGGATCTAAAAGATGTTCAGTCTGCTTTAGAATCTCACCTCTGATTAATCTTTCGAAGATTTTCATCAGAACTGAGGTCAATGCTACTGGTCTAAAATCACCAACAGTTTTCGGACTGTTGGATTTAGGGACAGGAACCACTACAGCATCTTTCCAGATGATGGGAACATGTTGTGTTTCCAGAGACTTATTATAAATATACTGAAAAATGGAACTCAGCTCATTGGCACAGAGTTTTACAGAACGGCCACATACATTATCTGGTCCGTGACTTTTGTTCACTTTTACACACTGAAAAGCTTGTTTCACATCTTGGAGGCTGATGTTAGAGTGCTGTGTGTCTTTAAGATCGTGAACTAGTTTCTGGATTTCACTGCTAAAATCACAGGTATCAAAACGACAATAAAATGAATTTAAAGCATTTGCAAGTTTAAAATCTGAATCAAAACCATCTATAGTGACACGGGTTTTATGTGGCTTCTGAAGGCCTGCAATAGTCTTCATACTAGCCCATGCTGAGCCAAGTTGATTTGTGGCCATTTTATTCTCCAATTCGTCTTTGTACTTTTGTTTTGCTTTTGAAATTTCTACCTTCACTTCTTTTCTGGCTAAATGCTGGTCAAAGACTGTTCCCTGTTTAAAAGCAATTGATTTTTTATACAAACTGGACTTAACTGATTTAGTAACCCATGGTCTGTTATTAGGATATATTTTTACACGCTTCGCTGGAATAATCATATCTCTGCAAAACGTGATATAAGAACATGTGACATCCACTAATGAGTCTAAATCATCACCACAAGATTGTTTAAAAAGATCCCAGTCCGTACACCGAAAACATTCCTGCAGTGAGAGAACTGATTCCTCTGTCCAGACTTTTATGTCCTTGATCTCAGGTTTTTCTCTCTTCAGAACAGTTTTGTAGATGGGCAGCAGATGAACACAGTTGTGGTCAGCAGAGCCCAGTGGAGGGAGTTGGACAGACTTAAAAGCATCCTTCACTGAGCCATAACATAAATCCAGTGTCTTATCACCTCTTGTTGTGCAGGAAACATACTGATAAAAATTTCTCAGTGTTTTCTTAAGAGAAACGTGATTAAAATCACCTAAGACAAAGTTAGGTGCATCTGGGGAGATGGACTGCTGCTTCTGCACGACATCAAAAATTGTGCTGGAGGCAGAGGTGGGGTCTGCCTTTGGATGAATGTACACAATTGTGATGAAGATTTGGGGGAACTCACGGGGTAGATAAAAGGGCCGTAGTGACACTGATAGAAGTTCAACGTGAGGCGTGCAAATCCGCTCTCTTATCGTCACTGAAGTACAGTAGCGTCTGCTAACATACAGACAGACACCCCCGCCCTGAGTTTTCCCCGTTACCTCAGCCTGTCGGTCCAGTCGAAGTGGAGCCCCAAATCCATCTATGGACAGATCCGAGTCCAAGTCCTGCTCTGTGAGCCACGTTTCACTGAAAGCCATGACGCAGCAGTTCTTAAAATCCTTTTTGTAGCGAACGCAGCTTTCAAGTTCATCAAGTTTGTTCCTGAGGGACCGCACGTTTGCCAAGATGAAAGAAGGAAGAGGGATCCGATCAGCGCGTTGTCTCCTCAGCCGCAGTCTGAGCCCTGCACGTCTTCCCCGCTTCCTTTTACCGGCACCTTTATTACTCCTTGCTCTGTTCAAATCGCTCCGAATGAGATCCGGCGGTATTTGTGGGTCGAGGTCTGACACCTGAGCTAATGTGGCAACATTTAGCTGTAAAAGGGTGTCTCTGGAGTACTGGATCCTGACATTCCAAACAATCCCGGTAGATTCACCGGCACACAGGTGATTCATCAGCTGATTAACGAAGAACCACAGCCCGAAAAATGACAGAAAATCCATCCTTGTCTGTAAAAACTGGGGCCTTGACACTCAAAAAAAAATCCTGATTTAAAACGTATGATTAACACAAAATTAATCAAACAAAACGACACGTAACCTCACACATTCCAACCCGCTGCTGGTCGCTGCATGCGACAAGGCTCAGTGAGCGGCGACGGCACCAGCCAGACCTGGCGACGAGCACGCACCAGCGTGGAGAGTGTTCGGCCAACCTCTCTAGTCATTAAGGCAAAGGCCTGCAGAGATGCATCAACCAGGCCCTACGTGGAGTGGTCCATCGAAACAGACTCCAAAGAAGAGGATAGGGCCAGCATGAGATGGGAAAGAGTGTTCCCAATCCGGCCCATGCGGGCCCCAGAATCATAGGCCCTACAGAGAAGGTCGTCAGTAATACGGCACTGAGGCCGCGGACAACGGGCATTGGGCCACAAGGCCTCATCAGGAGGGACAATAAGAGAGGCGATGCTCGGTTCCACTGCAGGCATCTGCCCCAAGCCAACCTTGGATGCCTCCTGCATGGACGCCAGGACCCTGCCATCCCGTGTCGGACGCGAAAACGCCCTGGTGTCAGACCAGCAGGCATGTAGTTCCCGAACATACTCTTCCGAAGGGGGGAACCACAAGGGCCGCTTCCGATGTACGGCGCCTAAAAAATGCGCTGGAAGCTGCAGGCTGGGCCTGAGGGACACTAATCTGCAGGCAAGCAAGAGCTGTTCGAATGGCGACTGTCACGGACTCCTTCATATTGTTCTGGGAGACAACGGAGTCAGACCCAGACGTCCAAGAGCCCTGCTCCGAAAGGTCCCCACGAAAGTGAGTGTCAGAGGCCTCCAATGAAAGAGCATCGTCACCAGCGACTGATACGTCATCTCGCTCGGGAGAGAGCGCCCTGTCCTGGCCATCATCAGTCTGAAAGGACTGGAGGAGGGCCTTCATGCGGGCAAGCTCGGCGGTGAGGTGATCCACTTTTGTGGACAACCTGTCCTTATCGGGCCATCTGGCTCGCTTCGTCGGCCGCGAAGGTGCGGCCACAGCAGGCCGTTTGCATACCGCCTGACCCGGTGGCAACGTGCTACGTAGCATAGCACACGCCCCGTCGGTAGGCCGCTCCAGCGCAGCCAACTGGTCCCGTCTAATCGACCAGGGCATGATGGCACAGTCGGGGCAAGCGTCAGCCGACAGCGCCTCTTGGAGATGCTCCACACCGAGACAGAAGGGACATAAGTCATGTCCGTCCTCGGGCTGAAGCGGCGTCAGACAGGTCGAGCAACACAAACTTTGCAGCATCATGCTCGAGAAGCGAGAGCAATCAGCCACCAAGAGGAGTCAAGCACGAGCAGAAAGCGCCACTGGCAACTCTGTTAGTAGGGAGAAAAACCAAACGTCACTGGCGACTCAGGTAGTAGGGGGAAAAAACGAACTTCAGTGGTGAAGTCAAATAAAGTACAGAACCCAGTTCGAGCGTAGACGCCACTGGTGAGCTGAAATGACAAACAATAGACAACTCAGTGCGAGCAATAAACGCTACAGGTGAGTTGGATAATAATCAGGTAAATTAAGTAACTCAAACACGAGCAGTAAACGCTACTGGTGAGTTGAAACAAACAGCCAACAGAAAGACTCAACGCCAGCGAAAACGCTACAGGTGAGTTGGATAATATTCAGTAAGATAAACTCAAACACGAGCAGTACATGCTACTGGTGAGCTGAATAAATGGCAACAGAAGTTAAACACCCCGCTAGCGAAAACGCTACAGGTGAGTCACATAAACAACAGAAGTTAAACACCACACTAGCAAAAATGCTACAGGTGAGTCACATTAACAACAGAAGTTAAACACCACGCTAGCGAAAACGCTACAGGTGAGTCACATAAACAACAGAAGATTAACTCCACGCGGGCAGAACGCCACCGCTGTGAGAGTAAAAAAGAGCAGAACTTACCAGTTGTTCTATGAAATTTCAGATCAACCTGAATGGTTAATGTTTTATCATATTTTAAATCAGGTTCGTTTTAGGATAGGTACGGCTCTTTGGAAAAAGTTCACACACATCAGACTTAATTAAAAATAATGAATATTTATTAAAGAAGTCTTGTGACAGAAAAAAGGACAAGTAAAAACATACAGTACAAGTCAAACATACAAACTGTTATCTGCTAGAGAAATGTGTCAGTAACCCCGCCACAGAAATTAAACAGCACATACAACAAGGCATTGATGTAAAATCATCATCCCTCACCTTTTGACACAACTGGGAGAGCCATCACAGTTTTTGGCGGGAATATACATCAACGCAGTCGAGCATTGATCAGGATCACGGCAGACTCTCAAATGTGTTCATCCGAGCTCCTAATTTATACCTTGTGGATGTGATGACTTCACTCACATCTGACCAAAACATGTTTTCATCAAACTGTTTTCAGAGCAGTGTCAGGCGCCGCTTACAGGAGAAAATGTCTTATCGGAAAGATTTGTCAGATCTTTTACCAAGGAGGCTACAAGGTCATGTGAACAAAACGAGCTTAGTTTTTTCACACAACTCTTGCGTCGGATCAAACCTAATTGCAAATAGTTTCTTGACACTTAGTTTTTTTCACACAACTCTCTTTTCAGCAGAACTGCAAGACTTGAAGTGAGATGGGCGATATACAACCATTCATCAAAGACCAGTTTTTCGAGAAGGATTGGGCCCTTATCATTCAAAGAAACTCTGGACCTTTGAAGCAAAGCCATACAAAACCCCCCCTCTCCAAGGCTATAATGAAACATCTTGACACTAAACTAAAATGTTTTTTCTCACAAGTGTTGAATTAAGCATTAACTCTTAACATAAAAATTGATAAACATTTAGTCAGAAAAGCATTAATAAAAACTCTTAATTCATCCCATCCTCTGATTTTATGACTAATTTTGAATTTTTTTTCCCCTGTCACCACATGGGACATACACCAGTCACACTATAAGTTCAATCATCATTACAATGTTACAAACTAATCTAATTATATGATCTTTCCTACAAACAAAGTACCAAAATACAAAGTCTTGTTGTCCGCACTCCCACAAGCATACAACACATACATCCATTAAAAAGGCACCTAGTTACTTTTTAAGGACGATTTTACTGTCCAGATAAAACCTATTCCTGTTTATAGCACATATCTGTACATGTGCATGTCATCTCTAATTAATCATCATTTAGTCTTAAAAACAAATCCCATTTCATCATTTCAGATTTTTATCACTTCAGGTAAAATAAAACAAAATAAAAACTCAAAAGAACAATAAGAATGTTCCCAAACTAGTCACTTCATGATGGATCTTGTGGCTCCACCCTTTGGAACAGCTCGCACCAAAAACACCTGCAATTTTTACATGCAGTCTTTTTATTCATTCATATCTTCTCGCTAGGCAGACCTTATAGTTGCAATAAGGTCGAGTACTGGAATGTCACAATCTGTTGGACACCTGCCCACATTCGTCACCAGCAGGACCAACCAACAGGACACTCAAAGCCGTCCTGTCTTTATAGTTTGGTTCATCTTGTTGCAAAGAGCACAACTGTCCTCATCAGGACACGTCTTGGTGTCGAAGAGGCGCGGAGTCACCAGCAGCACTGCAGCAAACGCAGCAGCACCACAACAGCGATGAAGCAACGACCAGCAGACACAAGCCGCCACCCTCAGACGCTTTCCTCCCTATCGTCCTCTGCACATCCGGTCTGTCCCATCAGGGACAGGACACAAACTGTAGAAAAAATCAAACGCTATAATAGAATGACAGGTATTAGTCATCTTTTTAGATACAAGGTTCAAGATACAAGCGGTTTGCAGCTGAATGCGATGCGGCCGGGATGAGGATCAGTTCCTCCAAATCCGAGGCCATGGTCTTGAGCCGGAAAAGGGTAGCGTGCCCTCTCCGGGTCGGGGAGGAGGTCCTGCCCCAAGTGGAGGAGTTTAAGTATCTCGGGATCTTGTTCACGAATGAGGGAAAACTGGAGCGTGAGATCGATAGGCGGATAGGTGCAGCGTCCGCAGTGAAGCGGGCGCTGTACCGGTCTGTCGTGGTGAAGAGAGAGCTGAGTCAAAAGGCAAAGCTCTCAATTTACCGATCGATCTACGTTCCCACCCTCATCTATGGTCATGAGCTTTGGGTTATGACCGAAAGAACAAGATCTCGGATACAAGCGGCTGAAATGAGTTTTCTCCGCAGGGTGGCTGGACTCTCCCTTAGAGATAGGGTGAGAAGCTCAGTCATCCGGGAGGGACTCGGAGTAGAGCCGCTGCTTCTCCACATCGAGAGGAGCCAGTTGAGGTGGCTCGGGCATCTGGTTAGGATGCCTCCTGGACGCCTCCCTGGTGAGGTGTTCCGGGCATGTCCCACCGGGAGGAGACCCAGAGGAAGACCCAGGATACGCTGGAGGGACTATGTTTCTCGGCTGGCCTGGGAACGCCTTGGGATTCCCCCAGAGGAGCTGCTCCAAGTGGCTGGGGAGAGGGAAGTCTGGGCCTCCCTACTTAGGCTGCTACCCCCGCGACCCGACCCCGGATAAGCGGAAGAAAATGGATGGATGGATGGATGGTTCATTCTTTAAACTTAGAGAGAGGAGAAAGGAAAAAAAAACTTAAAACCCCTCTTCCTTTTTTTATTCACCGTCTGATTCTTCCAATAAATTTCTCCAACACAGCAGTGACTTTTTTTTATTCCTCAGAGCCACTGTCTCTCAGCCCCTCCTGAACTCTCCATCAGCTTAACATTCCATAAATAACTCTCACTTTCAAAAACACAAACGGTTCTGCACCTTTTTTAACTTCCTCTTTATCTGCTCTCATACACATTACTCATGACAGATGAGACAAACTCTTCCTCAGTCTCTCAACCACTTTCTCTTTTTTTCACTCTGTTAATTTTTGCTCATGCATGCGCCTTTGAACTTAAACAATAACTCATTTTTCTTTCCTCGTAATGCTTCCTTCAACAAATCACTCCTGCTAACTTTTTGGACAACTTCCAACTTCTGGTCTGCAGAAATTCCTCCCACTAATTATCTGCTTCAACGAGCTCCACCGCTCTCCCCTTATTTTTTTAAACTGCGCACCGTAGTTGCTATCGCCTCTGCAATAAACAATCCATCTGAACTTCCTCTGAAGCGTGTCTGTAGTCTCCTCGTATAATCTTCCTCCTAAGTGAGCAGCTCAACTGGAAAAACCTCTGACTGAGTATCAGTGCTCTCCAAAACAAAACAAATTTTAACCGACCTTCCCTGGTCCACGACCTGCTTCTTTTCACTCCTAACACACTCCACTTCCTCAGAGCTGCTGCCTTCAACAATCTCTTCTCACGCAGCTGCACAGACACACACACACGCTTCGCTACAACTCCAATAAAAGCACTTGCTCCTTTTTTTAACTTCAACTGAGCTGTCACAAAATAAATCACCAGTCTTTTTAACTTCAACTGATAAAGGTATCAAAATAAACCAACTAACTTTTTTCAGAGCTTAATGAGGTAAAATTCACAGCTGATCAACAAGTAAAATACTTCGGTTACTTTTCAGATAGACAACAAGGGTTATTTTTCTTTCTTTTAACCCTTGTAAAATACTTCTGTTACCATTCTAGCTGCATGCACGGCAAGCTATTACACATATGTTTTCTAAACACAGCTTCAGAGCGTCCCCCAAAACGCTGGTCAAAAATCAGGACATAAATTGTTGACAGGGGAATCACACCTCTGATCAGCTCTCAACAGCGGGAAATCCATCTGCTTCCAAAACATACGGGACTCACACCTGATTCAAGCTGAAATAGGGCTCACACCTATTTCCAGCTTCCAAAACAACCAGGACTCACACCCATTACACAAAAACATAGCACCAGACATCACACTTTTCCTTTTTTTCCAAACAACACGGTGTATTCCGAATTAATCCTGTTCGTGACGTCAAAAATGTTCTATGAAATTTCAGATCAACCTGAATGGTTAATGTTTTATCATATTTAAATCAGGTTCGTTTTAGGATAGGCATGGCTGTTTGGAAAAAGTTCACATACATCAGACTTAATTAAAAATAATGAATATTTATTAAAGAAGTCTTGTAACAGAAAAAAGGACAAGTACAAACATACAAGTCAAACATACAAACTGTTATCTGCTAGAGAAATGTGTCAGTAACCCCACCACAGAAATTAAACAGCACATACAACAAGGCATTGATGTAAAATCATTATCTCTCACCTTTTCACACAACTGGGAGAGCCATCACAGTTTTTGGCGGGATTATACATCAACGCAGCCGAGCATCTTAATCAGGATCACGGCAGACTCTCAAATGTGTTCATCCGAGCTCCTAATTTATACCTTGTGGATGTGATGACTTCACTCACATCTGAACAAAACATGTTTTCATCAAACTGTTTTCAGAGCGGTGCCAGGAGAAAATGTCTTGTCTGAAAGATTTGTCAGATCTTTTACCAAGGAGGCTACAAGTTCATGTGAACAAAACGAGCTTAGTTTTTTCACATAACTCTTGCGCCGGATCAAACCTAATAGACCTTTTACCAGTTGACGTCATCGCGCATGCGCACTCACATTTTTCCAGAATTTTCCGGAAGCACGGGTACGTTGTCGTCACTGGCAACGGTCGCGATGGAGAAATAAGACTTTTATTGTGTTTATAATTGTTCCAGGCAACTTCAACGAGTGAGATTTGTTCGTTTTACAACGTCCCTCTGGGAAAGTCGAGTAGAGCGACTAAAAGAAGGAAGATGTGGAGCAAACCCGTACCACCGCCGGCCGGTGACCGGTACAGGCAGGATTTCACCCCGGCACGAAGCATCAACGTGTGTGCGTTTTTTATCTGGCATGGACATTAATGATCCAAGCTCCGTGGATTACGTTCCTACATTACATCTTGGATATGGGAAACAGACAGGGCGGAGAACGATCTCCCGCAGCGGAATGCTACTGGACAGCTGCTAAGCTAGCAGCAGCTAGCTAGTTCGACGAGACCGCGTTGTTCTTCGGTCTCCGCTGCGTGTGTTGGGGTTTCTGCCTGTTTCGACCTGCAAGGAGATTTCTTCCTTCGGCCCCACTGAAGAGCAGGTGAGTGGAATGTCAAAACGTTTGATAAGCCAACCGTTAACCGAATCTTCTAAAATCATTAAGCTACCAGTAAATGCATGATTTTTTGAGTGGCTCCTGGCTGGGTGAAGGTGCAGGTAGCCCCGCGCGCACGGTTCATCTGTAGCCAGGACTTAGTGGCTCCTAGCTGGGTCCAGCCGGTTCTGGACCTCCAGGGCGCACTGGATCAGGTGTAGCCGGGATTTAGTGGCTCCTGGCTGGGTGAAGGTTCAGGCAGCCCCGCGCGCACGGTTCATCTGTAGCCAAAAAAGCAACCCTGTCTAAGACAATGTGTATGGGCGTGCGGTTTCCTCCTCTCGTGTCCGCGGCACAATGTTCAGGCATTTTGACCAGCGGTTGTTCACTATTTTAAGAAAACAAGCTTCTAAATTACAACTCGCTATCATTACGAAGCTCATCAACCCCTTGCTTAGCCCCTGAATCCGGTTAGGGCTTTTTGCCGTCCAATCAGAACGCTCGTTTCAGGCGAGCTGTGCGTGATGACGTCAACTGGTAAAAGGTCTATTGCAAATAGTTTCTTGACACTTAGTTTTTTTCACAACTCTCTTTTCAGCAGAACTACAAGACTTGAAGTGAGATGGGCGATATGCAACCATTCATCAAAGACCAGTTTTTCGAGAAGGATGGGCCCTTATCATTCAAAGAAACTCTGGACCTTTGAAGCAAAGCCACACAAAACCCCCCCCTCTTCAAGGCTTTAATGAAACATCTTGACACTAAACTAAAATGTTTTTTCTCACAAGTGTTGAATTAAGCATTAACTCTTAACATAAAAATTGATAAACATTTAGTCAGAAAAGCATTAATAAAAACTCTTAATTCACTAGTTGTCGTTGAAGCGACCGAAGCACCGGTAAGAGGAAAACAGCTCATGCAACCCTGGAGGGCGAGACTTACCCGCAACTCCGACCAGAGTTGGTCACGTGGCTACTAGCAATGAGCGGTCCTTAGGAAAGCAGTGTGGTACACACTGATGCAACAAGCTTCACACGACCACACGCTGTACTCAACAGATACAAACCTGCGCGCGAGAAGAATTAAGGGACTGGGTCCCGGACGTGACGTGCCTATAAAGAGTCACGCGGGTCCCCGGCAGGTCACGTGGTGACGTTGTTGTTATTTGTACTCGACCTGCTGATGCGCAAGAATGTTCATTCGTGCTTGAAAGCACCGCCCCTGGCAGTCAGGAGGGATGAAATAGAATCAATGTACTCTCTAACCCCAAAGAGGCACAGATTTGTTATACTACAGAAGACTAGACATGGTGTACCATCTGGACATGGGTTACTTAAAATTAAAAAGTTTAATCAAGTTAAAAAGTTATAATATCTTTCTTTAAGCCAAGATCCAAGAAACAGCTGAGGCTCCAGAAGGGAGGCAATTTCTTATAAAAAAAATGACATCTCGGAAAACACCAAACACACCTATGCAGAACGCATACACACACTGTTGAACCCACACGACATCCAGTGGTCAAAGCATACAGGAAGGAGACGCCACCACTGACTTGGACCAGCCACCACACCAACTGGAAGCTCTCAGCTGCATAGAAGACAGATCAGTGAAACCAAATAATACAAATATTCAGAATAAATCACAGTATCCATCATCTTCCACATCTATTCACATTAAAAATTATCCATAGCATAAATGTTATGAGCCGGAAAAAGAAACAAACACGGAGAATAAATATGATTTCCAATAATAATAATGTTTATTTTTACATAAAAGGGGTTTTAAGTTTAAAGTTAACAACATAGAATAATAAGGAAGTGACCCAAGATATTTAAAACTGTTAGCTGCCCTCAAATGCACTAAGGAGAAAACAAAATACAACTCAAAA